>VZTR01010729.1:745482-779417 GCA_013400775.1 Chaetops frenatus | reverse complement strand
AAAAAAAAAAAAAAAAAAATCCCACACATGTCTGTCTGCTGTCAGTGCAGCCAAGGAATTTAAAACTTTTCAAGTACTTACTATAATGTTTGAAGTCTTTGTAGCAAGCTCTTCAAAACTTTTCTTAGGTTGTAGGAGAGCAGGTGTATCTATGTGTGAGGGTTTGGTTTGGGGTTTTCTTAGGTAGCTAAGCAGAAGCAGTAGCACAGAGTGTTGTTTATGTGGCATATTAAATGAGATTTTGGGGAATGAATAACAGCATATTAAATAAATAACAGTAGGAGTAGAAAATAGTGAACAAGCCAGGGTTACACAAAGAATGGGGCAAAATAATACCCAGTCTGAATGGAGAAATGTGAGTTCTCTGAAAGAAAAGTGCTGTTATTGTAGGAAAAGAAAAACTGCAGAAAATGGCAAAATCAGGAGTCCCTGGGCCTGATGAGCAGCAGCTCAGATCACCACAATAGCAGTCTTGTTTTGTGAGCTTATTTTTGGCCTGAGCATTCAGAGAGAGGATGTGACAGATCAGCAGAGTGGGAACACATTTGTGTCACACAAGTGGGAGCTCATCTGAAACCCAACCTGCAGCTCTGCCAAAGGCCTTGTCTGGAGATGCAGTGCAAGATGAGAGGGTCTGCCCGAGAGGTTTTTCACCAAGAAATGTGCAAATATCTTTCACATATCAAATTTTTAAATTTTTGAATAGGGAAAAAATAAATCAAAAGGGATCTGTCATGTGTTTATTCAAGGGTCCCTGGAAAACTGTTTTTGCCACATAATGGAAGGAAAGGTGGTGAGTTTGAACACACACTGGTATGGACTGGAAGTTCTGCAATCTTGTGCTATGTGTGCTGCAAAAAACATAATTTGTGAAATCCCAGCCCTGTAGAGAGATCTTCTAAAAAAATTAATTGCATTTTTCCCTTGAATGCCTGTTGGTCAGGTGTTTTTTTTTTTTTTTTTTTTTTTTTTTTTTTTTTTTTTTTTTTTTTTTTTTTTTTTTTTTTTTGTTTTGTTTTTTTTTCCAGTTATGAATCTACTGCCTTCAAATGAGCCAGCAATTTCCCATATCTTGGAAATGATCTGTAAAAACCAAACAGAAGTTTCTGACAGCCAGACACCATTTGGAATAGTATGTTCAGATGTTATTCTAGTGGTAATTTTCAAAATGTTAGTATCAAAAGTAATCATAAAATGGATTAAAAAACCAGCAGAACTCAGGGATTCTGGCGAGCAGGCAGGAAATACAACCTGTATTTATTACAGCAGGGGAGGGCCAGGAAGATGATTAGGGGGATTAAACACCTTCCCTATGAGGAAAGGCTGAAAGAATTGGGATTGTTCAGCCTGAGAAAAGAAGGCTCCAGGGTGACCTCACTGAGGCTTTTCAGTAGCTGGGGGGCTGCAAGAGGGAATATGGAAAAGACCCTGAGAGACAGGACAAGGGGGAATGGCTTTGTTGTGACAGAGAGTAGGCTTAACTTGGATATTGGGAAGAAATCCTGCCCTGTGAGGGTGGGCAGGCCCTGGCACAGCGTGCCCAGAGAAGCTGTGGCTGCCCCTGGATCCCTGGCAGTGCCCAAGGCCAGGCTGGACAGGGTTTGGAGCAGCCTGGGGCAGTGGGAGGTGTCCCTGCCCATGGCAGGGGGGGCACTGGATGATTTTTTAAGGTCTCTTCCAACCCAAACCTTTCTGAGTTCTGTGACAAACAAAGATGCATCTCTGGGCAGGACTGGGGAGATGAAGAAGAAAGGGAAGAGTGGGTGATGCTGAAATACCAAGAGGAGGGTGACAGGGACACCAGGGTGATGCTGCTTTCTCTTGCCTTTCCTCCCCAAATGTGCTCTGTGAGCATTGTCCTGGTTTTTGGTGTGTGCTGTGAAGATGCTGATATCTTCTGGCTCCTGATGGGAATTGACCTTTTCCTTCCTTTTATAAGCAGCAAAGAGAAATGTGGAGGGACTGCAGCCCAGGAAGCTGCTGTGCCTCTGAGCAGGGTGGGTCTAGCACTAGGATGGGTCTAGCAGGGCTGACCTGGCAATTTTGGGAAGCACCTGATATGAAATAGGTGGGCAGGGCAGCTTGGAGGTGACAGAGGAGAGGGGGAGGATAAGAAATCATAGAAGCAGAGAAGCTGAGGCTTTAATCTATGTGCAGCAACAGAGTGAAAAGTGTTGCTCCTTATTTTGGACATAAAGTAATCAAAAATTGACAAATTGTGCAATGAAGAGAAAGATCTTCAGTTGTACTTCACTTTTGAAACAAATTTAGCCAAGATTTGTTCATTGCCTGTGTGAAGCCAGGCCTGTTTGGCCTGAATATAGGTGGGTAGAGACTTTGTCCACAACAAATTCTAAAAAAGAGGGAACTTCTCACTTGGAACTCAGCTGACTCTTTCAGAGGTATTTAACACATTTTCAGCAGTCCTGTAGCTCCTTGGGAAGGTAACAGCCATGTGTTACAAGATTTCCTCGCTTTGTTACACTTACCTTACTGCCCCTCTCAAAGGGTGTGGAAAAGGTTGCATCTGATTTTTGTATTCAGGTTCTTTTGCAAGCTAGATAAGAAATGACAAAGCCTTTAAATAAATGACATATTTTCATTTTTTAATTTTTTGTTTGTTTGTTTGTCTGTTTTAATAACATGCCTCTCCTTAAAACCCCTCAAAACAGTAGAAAACAAAACTTTGTAAAAAAAATACATTCTTGCATTTCGGATTCAGTGGAAGCTTTGTAAAGCAGGATTTGATTTATTTAAAGCAAGACAGAGCTTTAACTACCACACTGATTAGCACTCCAGTGTTTTTTTGCCTGCCTGCATTTTATCAAGGTGTACCTGAATAGAAAACAACTTCTTTATATGTGACTGAGTCGTGGCACTGCATCTTCAAAACTTTCTGGGTGTCTGATTTTCTCTACCCTGTTTGAAATACATGAACTCTAAAAAGGCAACAGTTTCACTGTTAATAGAAAAGAGGAGACAGTCACGCAGAGCATCTTGCTGTTCCCCAAAGCTGCTGTGCATGGCATTATAAAAGATTGTGTTTCTCTGCTGAGATGCCCCAAGGTGACCATAGAGGGAGTGACATTAAGGTTTCACATGATAAACAGTGTTTGCTGTGAGCAAGGGGAGGAGGGAGAACTTAGATGTTATTAACAACAGAACTTAGATGTTATTTAACTCTACAAGAAAATTCATTTGGAGGGAGAAATAGCTGGGTTGGGGAAGGGGGTGGTGTAACACTGGTGGTGGGAGCTGGTAGGTGCAGCTAAAACAAGAAATACTTGGCCAGGTGGAAACCCAGCCATTTTTGTCTCAGTTGAGGTAACTACTGTAAGTATAAACAGGAAATGATGGGGAGAAGAAAGCTGGGCGTTCATAAATAGAAGTTGTGGTAAAAACAGTAGGATGCAAGAGCAATTTGTGAATTGAAGCCTTAATAACCAGTGATTTCTGATTGGGGATGAACCTACAAACCCTAATGTTCTGGTTAAGCCCAGGGGGCAGCTCAGCCTGCAGGGCTTTGTTCACCTCTTCAGGGCAGTCCTGTTGTTTAGAGACTGACAGGAAATGTGCATTGTGTCAGGCAGTGCCACCTGGGTGGCATAAATACCTATTTTCTGTTGTTGATTACACTGTTCCAGCACACTCACATTGGAGTTCAAGGCAAGCTGATATTTAGTGTAACCTGATTAATACACTTAATATTTATAGGTGTCACAGGCCTCTGCTTTGACTGCAAAGATTTTAGTGTGAAACATTTCTTTGCTCTCTTAAATGTTCAAAAGGTGAGCTGGTTCAGAGCAGGTTTTGAATCGAATTCCAGCTCCAAGTACTGTAATGGAGAGTCACATGTGCTTCCAAAAGGATTCATACAAGTCCATGTTTTAAATAATATTTTTTTTAATTGATTGCTTAGCATTTCTTGTCAGCTAGGTATGCCATGTACACTAGAAGTTTTAAAGGTGCAACAGAAACAGAGCATTTTCTTCTTTGAGCTGATTCTGTGTGCTAATAATTTATTCCTTTAATCCATTGCAGTTTTGGGGAAATCAGATTGGTGTTACTGTTACAATTCCATTACTCTTTTACCTGTTACAGTAATTTTGCTGTATTTACCTATCAGAAGCAGCTGGTGCATTCCTCCTAGAATAATATAATAATCTCTTTGTAGCTGTCAGTTCATACCTCTGTAATCTGACAAAATAGATTCCTGCTCAGTCTCACAACATGTCAGTCTTGCCTCTGATGAGGAGAGTTTCATCTTGCTGCTCTAGATCATCTTTGTGATGCCTTTCAATGGAAGATATCCCCCTCCTTCTGATACAGTTTGTCAATTCCATGACCCATGGAAGATGGAAATCACAGTTCTTCATCACACTTCAAGCATCATATTTCATATTTGCAACTGCTTATTTCTGAGCCTCACAGCAGTCTTGGATCCAGTAACTCATATCACTGTCAAGATCAAGAGTGGAAGATGTGTTTTATGTGGAAATAAATCTAGGAGGGTAGTTGAAATTATAGACTGAGGCTGCATTTGTAGTTAAATGTGTATCAGAATGCCACATTAATGAAATCTTTGTTGCTAATCCTGTTGCAAGCAGGGATGCAGATTTGAAAGGCAAAAGCTGTAACAGTGGAGGAGGCCAACAACCTTCCTCTGGTCTGTTTGTGTTTCAGTGCTGCCCCAGCACTGCCTGTGGGGTTCAGTGCACTGAGAAAAAGCAAGACAGAATGGTTCATGTCCCTGCAAACTCCATGCACAGTGACACACACTCAGATTTTCTCATCACAGCTGCTCACTGTCCCAAACAGCAGCTGCTTGAACCTCTCATTTCTATCCTTTTTTTAATCTGTCATTCCTTCCAGTGGGAGCCACCTTCCCTTTTAGTCTCAAGCCATGTCCCACAGCTTGTCCCACTGGAGTTAGCGTGGATTAAACCAATGTGGGTGGTTCTCTGTGTGGGCTTCAGCCGTGGGAGGGGACAGTGGAGTGGCTTTTTGGCCCTTTCAGTAGGTCACAGGGAGCCTGGGGTGCTTGTTATCAACATCTGCACTCTGTGAAAAAACTGCCAACACAGAGCTTTTTTTTTTTCTGCTTGTAAACAGATATTTATTAATATTGCCAGGTCTTACTGCGTATTGTAGTTAGAAACTAATACAATTAAGGAATTTTAACTAAGTTTTTTTACAAATCAAAAAGTATTTGTCAATTCATTGTAACACTCTAATAGCTAAATATTCTTGCACTTTCTGATTTTTTTTTGTTTTGTTTTGTTTTTTTGTTTTTAATTATTATTAGCAACCCTTTCTAGTAATTGTGTAAAGGAAATATGGCTGAATTGTGGAAGGTGGCTATTCAAGAGTCCAAGAATTTTTGTTGTACATACTTACATAAACTCAGGAAAACACATGGTTCAGATAGGAGATTTCTTGACTTCCTCATGGACAAGAACAAGAATTTTGCAGTATTTATTTTTTCTCATGGAGGAAACACTGGTTGCTCAGTGATATTTCAATACTAATCAACACAAAAATGAAATTACACACATATTGATGTTACAGGTAACAATAGTACATAGGTACCTGAAACTGAGAAATTATGTAAAACCAGATCCTAGATCTGACAGTGCTTATAGACAAGGGGAAAAAAAAAAGCATGTTAAAAAGCATTTGAAGGTTGGGTTTTTTTTAAATTATTATAGGTTTCTTTTCCTTCTCATTGTCATGTAGCTTAGACTAAAATGTTGAGTTTCTCCTTGGAGAGGGGGATGGTTGGTTTTTCTTACTTCACAATCCTCTGGAAAAATTCAAGCCCCACCTGGATGTGATGATGTGCAGCTGCTTTAGCAGAGGGGTGGGACCAGAGGATCTCCAGAGGTCTCTCCCCACCCCACCCAGTCTGTGACTCTCCCCAGCAGCACTCTGCAGACCAGGCTGACTCCCATCCTCACTGGGATGTCTCACATGGATCAAACTGCAGGCATTTGTGGGTCAGTACTGTTTCTTCCTTCCCATTTTGTGTTCCAGCATAGAAGGGGAAGTTAATGGATTTAGGGAGCTCAAAAATAGATTTATGAAGTTTGCTTTGGAGTTGCACTCCAGTCAAGCTCTAAGGTCACTCTCCAGTGCTTGTAATTTAATAAATAGGGAGAGCTAGGCATGTTGTCTTTCTAAGGTAATTTTTAGCTGCCCTTGAAAAGAGAGGGGGTTTTTTAGGACAAATAGGCTGTCTTTGGAGTGATACTTTTGTCCTAAGTTCACAGTGGCAGTGGGTGAATAGGTCAGACCCAGAACACCTTTCCCTTTTTTCATTTGCTCATAGAAGATCAGTGTTTTGGTTAAAGTTGACACATCTTCAGTTTTTTCACATGGATGGTTCCCCCTGCGTGCTTTCCCCTCTAGATATGGTTAATTACTATCTGAAGTTTTTGTGTTATCTTTGCATGACCAGGCTATTTTCATCATTTCACACTGTAGCTGAAAATCCACTTGCTTCCAAATCCTCCACCCCATTTACCCATTTTTCCTTGCAGTCTAAAATCCCAAAGTATACCATTCTTTAGAGAAGATTTTGTGCTAGAATAAAAATACTGCTCAGCACTAATTTGTCTAGAGAGATCTGGACAGACAAGTGGTCATCTGTGGACATTGTTTTGAAAGAGTCCCTGGGTCTGAGCTTGAACAGGGGCAAACAGCTGATTTGCACTCCTGCAGCTGCTCCTTGGTGTCCGTGAGGAGATAAAACTCTGCTGGTGGCTGCTGCTAGTGAGCCAGGAGTCAAGGAAATTGCCTCTTGATGGTTGATACAAGGCTCCTTTAGGGGGGTTGATGGCAGAGTTGCTGTGAAAGTGTCAGCTCCCGTTACCCTGACATCCCTTTGGGCATGGAGAGAGGAGTGCAGGAGCAATCCTTGCTCGCGGGCACGGCGAGCTCAGTGAGCGAGGCTGAGGGACAGGCTGGTGTCTCTTTCTGCTTTTGGAGGCTCTGATATTCACAGGAGCTGTCACAGAACAATAATACAGAACTTAGCGTGGTTCTGAGCGGGCAGGGTGATAGACCTGAGCTGCGAGGCACGAGTCTGTCAAACACAGAGCTGCACTTCATCTGTCGTAGCTGAGCGTTGTCTTTTGCTGGTGCCCACACGGATCAGTTCTAGCACAGATGTGGGGATGCTCTCTGAGCACTGGAGGCTCAGCACTTGTTTACACTCTCCATGTGAGTGGCAGCACAGAGAAAGGAGCATTTTCCCAACAGACGTGGAGAAAACAGTTCTGTCATTTATAAGAAATTGCCAATTACATGATCTCCCATGGTCTCAATGGATAACCCCAATAAAAGCACTAAAATATCCCCTCTAAAGGAAATTATGTTCTGGTTTGCATAGATGCGTGATATTGGAACCCCAAACATGCAGTGCCATGTGAAGTTACAAAAGGTAATAAAAGTGCACTCGGGACAGATTGTGCTGCACCTTTAATCTTTCCTACTGTCTCAAAACCTACCATCTTTTAATGGTGTCATATTTTGTACATCACGAAAAAAAGAGGTGAGAGCTTTTTTCAAATGCCATAACAGCACTGCCATGGTGCTGGAGCATTATTTTTGCATATTCAGTGTCAATATCTGGCAAAAAAGATCCCTCTCTTTGGCCCTTATTTTATCTTTAAATGACCTGACATAGGCCATTTATTTATAGATAAGAGACCATTTATTTATAAACTCTGTTAGTGCATGTGCTTGATATACTGGTCACCACCAAGCTATCCAACAGGACTTTAACTTTTTTGGTTACTTTTGTAGTTTAAAAGTTTGCCACCAAACTCAGATCTTATTAAATAAGAAGCTTATTACTAAAGTCAGCAATAGCTGTCACCATCCAAGCATGAAACATATTGTATTTAAAGACCGTTATTTTTTCGACCAAATTTAAAACAATTATCACAAGCTCTACAAGAATATCACCTAATGTTACTGCATGTACTGTAAAAAGTTCTTTGGATCCACTATAATTCTTGTTTCAGAATAATTTTGTGAAGATTATTTTCTTCTGCTTCCTCTACTTATTGTAACGGATGCTTCGATGCATGGCTTACTTTTATTTTGGATAGCTGTCATGAGAAACCTGGAATTAGGTTTCCAGCAGGTCCTAATATTATTCTGATAATTAAAAATTCAGTGTTATTAAGGAATAGCTGTGTTTTTTCACATGTACTTATGAGGTTATCAAAAAATTCTTCTATTTTCAAAATGTTGAGTGAAGAAAAGATAAAAGGTCAGTGTTAATTGCAAAAGATTTTTCTTTTATCCAACTCACTTTTCTAAGACCTCTTCTTTAGGGAGGGATGAAGATTTGAGGATTTCCAATTTCTAGGATCTGTTTTGGAAGTAGGAGAAGTAGTGCAGTTTTTCCTGGTTTAAGTTGTCATAAAATGCACAATTAAAATATTAAAGTAGTTTTTATGATAATAATGCATTCTTGATTTTAATTTTACTTTTAGCTTTCTAATATTGGATTTTAGTAATAAAGATTTAAATATCCCAGCTAGTTTCCCCCCAAATACACAGTATATAACATTTTCCTTCCTTTCAAGAGGAAAGAGCTATCGAAGAAAATATTTAAATCAAATGTCAGCTACGGTTCATGGCTCTTGACTGCATTAACACAGTTATTTTTATTCCTGAAAGAAAGGTGTATTGCAAAATAATTTATATTCTCTAACCCAGGAACATAATTGGTCTGAACACTCAAGTCCCATAGAGCTCTTGAAGCTGGGACATGCAGCAAAGACTATTTCAGACAATTCTGAAGAAACAAAGAGAAACATTGCTAAAAGAAATGAATTCTGAGTCATCAGCTGTCAGTATTGAAATACATTTTTCTCTCATTGTGCTGTAATTGCTGGCTCTATTAATGTGATGTATTCTTGCTTTGGTTATTGCTGATGTTCCAAAGTCGAATAATTGTAGTTTTTTCTCTGCTTTTTCAAGCAAATTGACTTTTTCAGTTTTTTTTTTTTTTTTTAATGTTTCTTTTTCTTTTGAGTCAGGATATTCCTCTGTGCTTTTCAGACTGGGATATTATATGGCTTTTTCACTGGGAGAATACATTTTCCTCTTCATCTTAATCCCAGCCATATAATTTTCATCCTCATTTCCATTAGGGATTTTTCAAGATAATTTGTTGCAGCAGATTTAAAGGTATAAACACAGGAATAACTTCTGTTTTGTTTCCCATCTAATATCAAAAATAGTACTCTGACCATTATATGACTTTTTTGTGAATTGGCATTTGTTGGGGAGCCAAGAAATATTGTGAATGCCATAAATTGAAAGTCAGTCTTAAAAGTAGACCCTAGGATACTGACAGAACTTTCCTGCTTGAGTATTGCACACCCTTTATTGTTTTACACAAATGAAATATTAATCCATGATTAATATCCAGACTTCCCATGCTTGTACAATATCAGACCTTGGATGAGTTCCTTGAAGCTTCCAGACTACCTGCTTCTCTGTGAGATTCTACATTAATGTTTATTTTTAAATTCTGAGGTAGTCCAGCCCCTCCCTCATAAAAACCTGTCATTTGAAGGATTCCAACCTTCAACTGCCAGCATCATCCAGAGCTCTTGGCAATGAAGTTCAGTGTCTAAGTGGACCTTTGGCAAAGCTAAGGAGAAAAACCTGTTGGTGTGTGTTTTCATATCTGCTTTAATATCTGCTTCTGATATTTGTATCACTTGGGTTTTGAAGTGCGTTATGTTAAGGTGTTATGACCTTTGCTGGACACCTTCATTTATCATCTGAACTGGACTTTGGTCTTTCCAGTCTTTGCTTTTCTCTGTTTTGAAAATCTGCAGCTTCCTCACAAGAGGAAGAGGAGGGGCAGGCACTGAATCTCTGGGTCTGACCCAAGTGTGGCCTTGCAGGATGAAAATGAGTTTCCTCTGATCTCAGATCTGTCTCTCACATTTGATATCAGATGCTTGAGAGAGATTGTAAGAGCATCACCAGAATATTTTCCCAAGCTGTTCCTGAGTTTCTGCTAGCTTGAAACTTACAGATTTCTTGCCCAGCAGTGGTGATTCTGATATTCTTATTGGTTTGGGGTTTTTTTTTTTGGTTTTTCTTTTTTATATATGCAGTTTTTCCAGTGGTATTTTGAACCTGTTCTGCAAAAATTCTACATTTTCAAATTTGAGTGTTGGGAATATTGGCAAAGTTTTAGACACCACACTGTGTGATGATAACTTGTTTTTATTTCTGTTTACATCAGTCCACTGGTGGCATTCTTATACTGTGAAAACAGCCCTGTCTTTGAAATGTGTTTTGGATGCAGTGAGAAAAGCATTCAACTTTATTATTTAACTTAAACAAAAATATACCGTTTTAAAGGCCAGTGGAGGAAATGAGGAACTGTGCAAAGACATTTTTCACAAATATCCATGCTCATTGTATGACACGAAGCAAAAATAAAGTTATTTTGGTTTATATTAAAAACATGTAAATTCTTGAGCTAAGATGGGAAGTAAAGCCCAGAGCTACAATCAGAACTGGTTCTGCTACCCAGTGGCAGAAAACTTTGCATTACTAAGGAACACGGTTTTCTCCTAAGTTTTCCTATGTTTAGGAACTGGAAAAACAGTCAAGCCTTCTTCAGAAGTGAATTTCCCTTTGTGGAATTAAAACCTGTGTGGTTTTTATTGATTAACTTTAATAACAATTTCAAAATTATCTGATGATGGAGTGTCTGGTTCAGGGTTCCAGCTGGCTGAAAAATCTCTGTCCCAGGCTGGAAACCTCTGCCAGCCAGTGCTGTGTCTGTGGCTGCTGAAGTCCTGTCCCAACATCCAGGCACTGGAAGAATGGTAAAACCATCAGTCTCCTCATCACTTGTGCAATATTCAGATAGTATGAAATACTTCCTGCAAACAGGAGTGAAGTCTTTCAGAATCTGTTTTGAATATTGTTTTAAAGTTCAGCTGTGTATTTGTCACAGCACAGCATATGCTTCAGGCTACTGAGTTTCACAAGAAAGGCAGCAAAGAAAATTCCTTTTTTGTTACTCGTTGCCTCTAACAAAGACTTGAGTAACAGTTATGCACGGTGGATATTCCCCCCCCCTTTTAATTTTATTTTATTTTTTCTTTGTGTACTTGTGGGTAGAACAAGTTTATCCATCAGGAAAGGTTTCAGTAGCTTATATGATGCTGATCAGGGGCTTCTGCCATGATTTGCATTTGAAATATTGAGCATCCCTGTAAAGCAGGAGCTCATGCTGCAGTGCTGTGTGCTACCTGGCCCTGGCATCCCTGAAAGATAAAGGTGCTTTACTCTGAGTATTGCTGTGGAATGATGGCTTGGCTTTTCCTGCTGGGCAGCTGTTGGAACTAATCAGATTGTGCCTAAGAGCATAATAAGGAAAAACTTTAATAATGCTTATCCCTCTTGGAAGCTCCGTGGCTTCAGCTGTCACAGTCACTTTCACTAATTTAGTTTAGGTTTGCTGTTTTGTTACAAGCCATAATGCTGGATAATGCTGGATTTCCAAACAGATTTCACTTAATTTTACATTTCACCATGGGTGCTTCCACATATAACCACAGTAGGCCTCTTCTTCTGTTACCAGTAAAGTTAATTGAGTGTGGAAGCAGAGCTTTGACTCTGTAGGTAGAATGCATAAAAAATTTAGTTTTATAGTTGGTTTGGGGTTCTTGAGGATAGTGCTCTATATTGTGAATCCACCTAACAACAGAAAGCTGCTTTATTGTAGAGAGCAGCCCTGCAGATTTCTGTGAGCAAATTGACTCAGTTCTGGCTTGGAGAGTACTTGTTTTGTGTTCTTTCAGTATCTGTGAACCTGATGAATAATGGCAGATGTAGTATTTGGTACAACGTCCTAGGCATGTTTTAAAAATAGTAACGTGCCCAAATAAATTTTTGAATTCTGAATCAACTGTTTAGCTCACTGCTTCATCAACGTAATAAACTGAATTATTGTTTGTAGCTTAATACCTTAATATGCAAGAATCCTAATAATGTGCTAAACCCTCTAAGATAAAGAAATAGAAAATAATCAAGGTATAGACAAAGCCTTTGTGTCTAAGTGGAAAATTGTTTAAAGACTGTTTAAGTTAAATTATTTGAGCTGTGCTTTATTTTCCATGCTAATGGCCATTTACTCAGATGATGGGCACAAATTAGTACATTCCTGCTGGATTTCAGGATGAAATCTTTTAAAGGGTTTGGTTTGGTAGAATCCCTTGTTTACATCACGTTTTTAGAATCTAAAGGCTAAACTTCACATCGAATCACTGAGAGCAAGTTCTCATCCCCAGAGGGTGCCTCCCCAGTCCCTGCTCCTGGTTCCAGCCCGTGTGTGGCTGGGGGAAGCTGTCTGTGCCAGCAAGGCTCTCAGAGCACCAGCAGCTCTCTGCTGCCTCTTTCACCGGGGGCCATGATCACAGTGGAGCATTGGGAGGGCTCTGGGGGAAGTTTTCAGGTCTGGTTTGCCACCCTGACACCTTCCTGGCTGGAACTGGGGCAGCTGCCCCAAAGCTGTTCATGTTTTTCACTGAGGAAGAGGCCCCAGGTCCAATTTCTGTGTGTGCCTGCTATGGAGTTTTATTGTACCACAGACAATATGTGAGCTGTTATTTGGGAACATCTGTTTTGGGAACATCTGTTTCAGGACAGTGATTGAATTAACCTGAGGAAAGCAGTTTGTGTGCACCCAGACCAGGGAAAGCTTGGTTTTCCCTTTGACTTGGCTTATAGGGAATCATTGCTGGGCAGGAATGGCTTCACCTGCCTCTGCTGAGTTTGTTTTTTCTGGAATAGCAGAGTTTGTGAGAGGGAAGTCACATTGCTAAATAACCCCTGAGCTGTTCTATTAATTCTGGCATTAACCATCCTGTGCAGATGCACCCCATCACTCACCTTACTCCTGACATCACCCACTCTGTGTTTTTTCCCATGAATTGTGGGAGGGTTTGTCTCAGTTCAGAATTTATTGGAGGATTCACATTACCTGGTGAGACTAAGCTAGATCTCTGCAACAGGAGATGGATGTTGTATTTACCTTCTGAAGCTGGTGTTCTTCGTGCTTAAATATTGGCTTATTGTCTTCTATGGTCTTAGGGTTTTATTCTTTTTTCCCTTTTGGAGGGAAAACCCCTGCCCATTAGCCAGAATTTTTACTGTATATTCATGGCTGAGCTGCTATTAGGGAATATAAACAGCAAACAAATACTGAGCAGAAAAGCTGGAATGCAATGATGATTATTTGGTGTTTCCCTTGTAAACACACCATACTAATGTTCTTAAATTTATTTTCTTTCTTGCAAATCAGTTATATCAACTCCATCTCCGGATTTAAGACCGAGAAATAGCTCAAGTGTATTCAGTTAGAGTGAAATTGGAGTTTTATTTTTGTTTTTAGAAGGGAATGTATTCTTGAGTAAAACTGTATATTGAAGTATAAATCAAATACACTTTTAAGATTTCTTGATCCCAAACTCACAGGGAAGCATTTTCTCAGAATATAACTCATTAACTGGAAAGTCAGGACAATTTATTTGCTAGAACTTTCAATACACACAGGTAGCAAGAGATTTCTTTTCAAAATTGACTTTCAGACTCAAGTTGCTGCCTTATAGTAAGGAAATATTTCTTCTTTTTTGTCTTGCTCTTGTTCCAGTGAGTCAGATAAATAGGAGCCAGTAACACTGGAGGAGGAAGAAGGGGAGTTCTCTTCCTGAGAAATCCAGCACCAGAGAACACATTTTTGGTTTATCCCCTGTGCTCCTTGATCATTATGGTGAAAAGACTTTTATTTACTGAGTTTCAGAATTCAATGTCTCTGGAACTATTTTTAGTAGTGCCACTCTGTTTGTCTTCTGAGCCACTGTCTCCCATTTATTACTCTGAAATTGCAGTATTATTTATTATCTTCCCATGTGCAGTCAAGAGGCATCTTGCACTTGAATACGTCACACACTTTTACAGTTCAATATGGGAGTCTCACTGTTATTTTCTGAGAGTAATAAAAAAAGGATAAGTATTCATTCCTCAAGAAAGCATAGCTTTATTTCTTTCAAAAGCAAAACTGATCCCGTGGCAGTTAAATGTCACACGCACACACTCTTTCTTATTTTCATTTTTACAAAACCCTGCAGAGTGGAGGCCTTGAGAGAGGCTTATGGTCAGGTCATTTCTGCAGCAGTTGTGACAGGTCTGGAATTCCTAAAACCTGCTTGTGGAAGCTGAGGGAAATCTGTTCCAAGTGGAGGATTTAAACTCTTTTTTTTCCCTAGAGTTTTTTTCTCATCCAGTTGTATTTTTACCCATGAGTTGTGAATTTTCTGCATTAAGGCTGTGGATTTTTTAATCAACATTCATAAAGCAGTGACACATGCACATTAAAGTGCTGCCCCTGCACATGGAAGAATTTCCTTGTGCTTCTGGAAGTGTGGGGCGTTCCACGTGTGTGTGTGAGATGCTCCTGCTGTTTAGAGGGAAGTTGAGGTTTGTCAGCAATTTTTCCTGGAAGTGTAAGCATAAAGGGAAGATGCAGTGATTTTGCTCCCAGCTGAACCTGAGCTTTAGAAGGGTGTTAAGCCAAAGAGAATTTTGCCAAACAATTTGTTGGAAGAGCTGCAGCATCACAGGTTAGAATATGGATTTGTCTTAGTGAAGGTGCCAATTGTTTAAAGATGCCATACACATTGAATTTGTGTGCTCCTGTATGTATAGGAGGGAACGAGATAATAACTATGCATATTTAATGGACGTTGACTTGCTGATGTTTTCACTCCTTTTCAGCAAAGCACAAGGATTTCAGTCTATTTTACATTTTGTTTCCCTATTTGCCACAAACCAAACCCACCTGTACCTATTACCTGCCATTCCCACAGAAATCACAGCCAGCTGGGGAAGCTGCAGAGCCCCTGCTTTAGGAGAAAGGAATTTTCAGGGCTGTTTGCATGTGCTGCTGTACCAGGGGCTGGCAGTTTGGGTGCTCCCCTGCCTGGCAGTGCCGGTGTGCACAGGAGCCGGAGGGCACGGCAGCTTCCCCCCGTGCCAGCGCCTGCCAGGGCTCACCTCCAGCTCCAAACTGGGAGCTCAGACACCTCGTTTGGCTGTCGAGGCAGAATGAGGTTGTGATTTAGGAGCTGTTCTGAGCAGCAGCACAGAGCTGTTAGTGCTTCCCTCCAAAGGCACAGCGCTGCGCCGGAGCCTTGTACTCATTTATTTCTCCTGCTCTCACATCCTCGCCTCTGTGCCTGCTCTCAGCTAGGAAATAGAGCAAATATGTAACTGTCACCTTGTATAATGCAAATATCAGAATGCACTTGTTGGCTGTATTGTTGCCTGATATAAATCCTAATTTTTTTTTATTTCCCCCCCCCCCCTCCATTATATATCTATAGTGAGACACCAAAGGCAGGAACACACTGCAAGGCAAGTCAGGTGTCTGGAGCTTTGTCATGGGAATTCAGAGCAAAGCTGAAACATGTTTAATACCTTAATCTGAATATCCTCAGGGTGTTGAAAATGTAGCTTTTTGTTCAGTAGGATGTCTGTGAGCATTTCTGAACAACTATAATGGGGGAGATTAAGAGGGGAGGTTGCCTCCCTGGTTGTTACCTGCAAATGTTGACCTCCCTTGTTTTGGTCAGTGTCTCTAAATGAAGGAAGTTTGCTGGAAGTTTAAAACTCTAAGTTTAGCTCCTAAAGTTACAGTTCAGTGGTTAGTATCTAAAGTTTAAAGTTCTAAAGTTTGATTTTAGACATGATTAGTAACTCAGAAGTGGCTGCCTTTTTCAGGCCAGCCACAAACTTTGGACAATTGATAAATGTGTCTCTGTTATTTCAATTTCCCATCTTTAGCTGTTGTACAACTATTTATATAGCAGGAGTATTGTGAGCATGAATTCCTTACAATTTTGTGGTGCAGCTGCAGATTTTTCTGAAATATAAAATTGTGTGTCTACAGTGCATTGTGAAAGACCACTCAAGTAATGGCCCAGTTCCTTGAAAGCAGTTTCTTGGTAATTTTGTGTCCTGTTAATGCAGCAGGGTGGGTTCACCATTTCTCCCACCCTAGTTTGTGGAGGTGGACGAAGTGAATTTCTTCTAAAAAAAACAAAGATTCAGGTTTCTGTTTTGCTTTAGGTTTTGTTTTTGTTTGCTTGTATTGTTTTAAATTGTCATCCATGTTTAAAAAAATAAATTAAATTTAATGAAGAACCCACAAACAACTCAACTTGAAGCAACATTTCAAAGGCCAGAGATGTGCTATGGAAAGAGAGTTACTTGTGAAACCTGGTGCAGTCCTGGAAATGTGAAGTGCATGTGGGTTGCCCATTTCCAGCTCTTCCTGTTCTCTCCCTTGTAAAACTTGTGGTTAAAAATATTAACACTTTTAAAGTATGGGGTTTCAGGCTTGCTTGAAGTATAAACTGAAGAAATTAGGGCAGGGGAAAAAGTAAATAAATTAAAAATATAGTATTTGCTGTCTCCAATTGTTTCTCCTCAGTGGAGGTGAACATGATCTAATAAACATGGTCTGACAATTGAATGCCAAGAATTGAGTAGGATGAAAAAATATTCCATCTCAGAGAAAATATGCCTATCTTCTATCTATCTATCTTAGAAAATAAAACTGACAATGTTTGGAACATGACAAGATTGAAAAAGACTTCTTAAAGAAAGGGACCAAGCCATCTGAAAAGTTTAAAGAGACACCAGCAATGCAATTGTTAGGACTGTTAAAGTTTTGTTCTAGTAACATTAAATTTATATTTCCAAGGAAGTAATTTCCTGTTTGGGTAAACCTCCTAGCCTTTTTCTTTTTCAGAAAATCAGTATTAAATGCATTGATTGTCTTCTCCATTCCATGTTGTGCTTTTTGCTGTTCCATTGCAGCATAAAATGCTTCATTATTATCCCTGTGTTCTATTGATCCCATCCACAGCATTGTGCTTGCTCTTGTTTCATGGGGCAAAAGCAGTTCTGTGTGTGGTTGTGTATATGGAGAGGAAATTCTGGCACTGTTTTCCATTTATAGGAGCTCTTAGATAATTGGGGGTGGAAAAGTAGCAAGTTATGGTATGGACATTGCTGATAATGTGATGTCCTCAATGCTTACATAGGAATGGAGCTAACTGGGATTCTGAATGCAGAAAATGCACTTTAGGTTTATTCATAATTGGATGCTCCCAAGTCCTATTTTTACAGTGGTTCTGAACCTGAAAGTTCAGTTTGTTCTAAGCTAAACTTTTCTCTTGCTTCAAAGGAAACCAATGGAAACAGTGCATGGCACTGTCAGAAAACTATAAAATGAACAAAAGTCTTAAGAATCTTGGCCTACAAATTAAATTGCTTTGACAAAGAGAGTGTTTCAAATCTGTAAGAAACTCTACATCAGCTGAGGTCTGCATTATAAAAAATTCTTACCTCTGCAATGTTATTTTTCTCCTTTGAAGTTCTGCCACTGGGTTCATAAGGTAACTGCTGGTACTAATGACACTGAGCTCCAGTAACTTTGGGTTGTGAGCTGTGGGATGTCATGAGAGGAGTGACTGTGGAGTCTTTAAGCAGGACAGCTGTCCAACAAATGGTAATTTTGTAGAATGCATGGGCAGCAAATTGCAGAGTGGGTGAGTAATAGCAGGCCTTTATTAGAGCCCATCTCTTAGGGTGCTTTGGATCTGAGAGCATTCTTATGCACCCATTAGGGACACACAGATCCATTACTGCCTGCCATGTGGAATATTGTGTGTTTAAGGTGTTAACTTGCCTTTGGCAATTCACAATTTCACAACCAAAGTACCACCTTTGAAAAGAAAAATGCGAGTTTGGTTTTCAGCTTCTGTGGAAAAAGTTGTCCACCGTGTAACTGCGGTCTGGTTTTCTGCATTAAGAACTGGAGTTGTGCTGCTGTCCTCTCTTCTCTGCTGACAGCACAGTCACAGAGCAGTTCCTTAGGTCTTGGCAAAAATAGGTCAGAAGAAGGTGTCTGGTACCCATCTTGTAGTTCTGCAGAAGAGCTGCACAGATTTCCTGTGTTGTTCCGGGTGAAATAACCAGCAGTTAACAAACATGCATTATTTTATGGACTTTCTGAGAAGATTTTAGACTCAAAACTACATTTCAGCAAAAGGTTTTTAATTAAGTGATTAATGAATTACTGATTTACTTTCTGATGAGAAGCCAATCTTTTAATATTTTTCTTTTTCTTCCTTGTTTCTTTTAAAACAAGTGCAATAAATGTGTACATCTAGCTTGTTGCAATAGTCATTGAAATGAGTCACTGTAGAATATTATTAAAGATTTCAGCTGTGCATGGCCCTTGACTTCTGTTTAAGAAACAGTTGAACCAAAGCCGTCACATGATAATGTGTTTGTCATTTACAGAGCACTTATTGATAATAAGGGTAGGGAGAAGCAATGAGCTGTCTTTGCTCCTGTGGCTTTCTCTGGAGGTTCAGAATCCTCTTTTGAGTGAAGATCCGGCACAGTGTTTTACCCATTGTCAGCTAACAATGGATACTTGTTACAATTACAGAATTTCTGTGTTTTAAACAATTATCACTGGTAGCCTCTCTTAATTTGAGTACTTTGTATCACAAGCAGTTGGGTTTGTATCGTTATTTAGCATAATGTTCTTTCCCTTCCCCATTTCTTGCAGAAATTACTCTTTTCTGCCAACTTACTGCCCTGCCAGAGTAGGTCCATGGGATGTTTTGAGCACAGTGTCCCTGTTATCAGCATTAACCAGAAGCTGATCTATTTTCCCTTTCTTCCCAACAATGTCCAGGCAGTCAGCACCCCACATATTTAACAAAATCCTGTGATGAAATGCTGTGATTCTGCAATATCTGTGTGTAGACTTTCGGTGCACTTTGTCACATGCAGTCCTGTCTGTAATATTTAGAATATTTCTAGCTTACCATGCTCCATGTCTGTGTGTCATTGATGATGTATTTATGAAACCACCTAAATGCTGAAGTTTTTAAAATACTCTCTAATTTTTTATTCACATGGCAGCCCAAAACAGCTCCGAAAAGGACATTTGGATCCATTACAAATGACCAGGTAAATATGCACAGTAGGGAGTGTTCAACAGGAAAGTTTCATTATTTGAAAGACTGTGTGCATAAATCCAGGGGAAACGATGTTATGGAAAGTGAATCACAGAGCTCCTTATTGCCCTGATAAGGAATTTTGTGAGCAGGGTCAGAACCTCTTTAAGCTAATCCAGGCTCTAAGATGGGCATGACTTTGGTTTAGCCTCCAACAGTTAGTGCTTAAATTGTATTTTTAAACTTAAAAAGCCAATCTCTTATTTTGCACTCCCATTCTCCTGTAATGGTAGAGATATTGATGTAGCAGATTATTTCAAGCAGGCATTTTACTGGCCAAATGTACTCTGTAACTGTTAATTATCTGTTGTGCTTTTCCTCTGGACTTATGCCCTTCCCAGTGTGAAGAAATCCCTCAGATGACTGGGATAATGTGGTGGCTGAGGTGCAGTTCAGTCCAAATAAAAATCTGGAAATTTTTAACTTCACTGAAGTTTAAATGATGATAGAGCCATTTACTTCAACATAAATAAATTAATCCTGAAGGTTTTTCTTCATGTTTCTCATTTTAGCTCTCAATTTCTTTGCTCATAATGGAGATAATTAGATATTTAGAATCTTAAAAATATATTTCTTGAATGCTTCATCTTTTTTTTTTTTTTCGAGTGTTTAGAATGTGAGAACTATCTGTTCTTAGAAAATGTGTTTGTTAATTTGCAGCATGTCACACCTAACCTTATCTCTTAAACAACATGAAATAGTCTTGCTAGAATCAAGAGAAATTCTCCTTCTCTGTAGTGGTTTTTAAAAAGATGTCCAAACCTGTAATGAATAGGAAGAAATAGAAGTGGATAATATTTCTTTCCATAGAAAATTATTCAGGTGTTAATAATGAACTTGGAAGAGATCTTGGCATTCTTTTCTGTTCTCTAGTCACTCACTCTTAGTGGTGGGGAGCTAAAGCACCATATTTTGTATCAAACTCATCTGCTGTGATGAAAAACCCCTCTCCCCCAATGGATAAGAAAAGCAGAGGTGGGCACACACACGTGGAGCCACGTGAATTCCAGCTTCTGTACAAAGTCCTTGTAGTTGTGGGATCCAGTGACAGAATAATCAGTGCCCATCTGTCAGCTTGTGTACAAATAAAGAAGTAAAGAGAGCTGACAGGTTGCTTTTACTCTGGCTTCTGTTGCTGTCTTTCCTCTGGAATCTATGTTAAAGCATAGAGTTTATAATTTATAATTTCTTAGTAATTACGAAATTTATTGCAAATAACTGCTAGCCAGATTGAATATGAAGAGGAAACTCATGCTCTGCTTCCTATCAGCATAGAATTACCATTCCAAAATTTGCCCTAATTGGTTCAAAATGTATATCTTAATTTAGAAACAATTTACAGGGCTTGTATTTTCATGCCTTCTGCTAAAGAAGCCAAATCTGTATTTGTTTTATTACTTCAAAATGTGTTCCAGTTTACTTTATACTGTCCCCTGTTGCAACCTAATGTTGTCACAAATGCTGTGTGAGTGGCACAGTAATTTTGGGTATGTGGATGAATAGTTCTTTCCCACGAAATAAAAGATAGCTTATGTAGGGTCAAAATCTGGCTTTGAGAAAACAACTCAGTGAAAGAGTCCAGCCTCACCCAGGAGGTTATAGAAGCTACAAATGCATTCACTTAGTGGTGTATAGCAAGATACAGGGAACACAAATCTTTTGCAACTAATGAAAAATAAGGAACCTTGAGCACTGGGAATATTTTATTTTGCTTTGTTCTGGAGTGTCTCGAACCAGTTTAGAACTGGTTCTGGGCCTGGTCCAGTGGAAGGTGTCCCTGCCTGTGGCAAGGGCTTGGCTTGGAATGAGAGGATCTTTCAGGTCCCTTCCAGCCCAAACCATCTGTGATTCCATGGCAGTTACCTGAGTGAGGGTGAAAGATGAGCAGAATAAGCAGAGAAAAAAACAGTTGTTCATTATTACAAATATAAACCAATATAAAAAGACATTCCTAATTAGTCCAGAGTTGTATCTATGCCTTCTTTTTTCTGGTCATTCAATGCATTCAGCATTAGTCATCTGCATCCTAGCCTTGCCCTTATGGAAGATGTGGCTGGAAAACTGCCTTTTTATCATTCCTCTAGGTGGTGAGATATGAGAAAAGAGGATAATGAGACTGTTCTTAATTCCTGTTTGTCTGAAGAGACAGCAGAGGAGAGAGGGAATTTACTTCTAGATTCCAATATTTATTTTAGCAGATTTGTCAGCACTAGTGTTTTTAAGAAAACTGTGTTTGTGCAATATATGTAGCGTTTTGGTACAGTTCCAGAGATGTTCAGCAAACCCCATGAAAAATATTGATCATTTTCAAATTGATCTCACAGTTCTGTGATATTTTCTGAAATGAAAATAGGTCTTTTTTTCACTGGGATTGTAACTTTCACTGCAAATATAAAATGTGTAGTGATGAATACAGGAATAGTTTTAATGAGTTTTTAAATATATTTCTGAGGAACTGTTAGGACTTAGTTTTGTCTGTATCATCTGACATCTGAATTATGTAGTAAGAATTTTATCAAGGATGGGATTGTTTTGGGGTTTTTTTATGCTAATAGTTTCAGATCATGTCCAGAGTTGCTCCACAAACAGAGAAATAATCCCTTTATCTTTGTTGGTTTCCTTGAAATTGAATATTGGTATAGGTCCTCCAGTGACTGAACTTTGGCTTCATTCCTCATTTCCACACTTACTCATACAATAGAGAAACTGAATTATACCTGTCCAGGAATTTAATAACTTTTCTTTAGAAACAGAGAATCTGGATGAAAAAATCACCATCACTCCCACATTTTCCATTTTTCTAGAGCATCTGTTTATTTCCATGTTTGCTGTGGAGCTTTCTCAAGGCTCTGGAGCTTAAAGCAAACCTAGATACGGAAAAATAAAAATAAATACAAAAATGCATATTCCTGCGTAGACTATATGCATAAATATATATCTCTTGACAATTTCAGAAAAATAATGCAATATTTTCTTGTTTGAAGACACTGTCAAGCTCAAGTGTGTTCTTTCTTTGTCTTGTAGGGCCAAAACGTATTTGGCCTCGACATAACCGAGACACCTGAGGGAGATAAGTGGCCTCAGCTGATTGTGCAGCAGATCCTGGATAGGGAGCAGAAGGACACCTATGTGATGAAGATCAAAGTTGAGGATGGTGGGAGCCCCCCGAGGTCCAGCACTGCCATCCTGCAGGTGACGGTGACCGACGTCAACGACAACCGCCCGGTGTTCAAGGAGAACGACATCGAGGTCAGCGTGCCAGAAAACGCCCCTGTGGGCACCTCTGTCTCTCAGCTCCACGCCACCGACGCAGACCTGGGCTCAAATGCACAAATCCACTTCTACTTCAGCAACCAGATCTCCAGCCTGGCCAAAAGGCTCTTTGCCATCGACAACACCACTGGCCTCATCACCATCAGGGAGCCGCTGGACAGGGAGGAATCTCCTGTGCACAAACTGACTGTTTTGGCAAGCGATGGCAGCTCGACTCCATCTAGAGCAACGGTGACTGTTAATGTCACAGATATTAATGACAACGTCCCATCCATAGACACGAGGTACATCATCAATCCCGTGAATGGGACAGTGCTTTTGTCTGAGAAGGCTCCCCTTAATACAAAAATTGCGTTGATAACAGTGATGGACAAGGACGCTGATCAGAACGGGAAGGTTACCTGTTTTACGGATCACGATGTCCCTTTCAGGCTAAAACCAGTGTTTGATAATCAGTTTCTCCTGGAGACAGCCACGTTTCTGGACTATGAAGCCACACGGGAGTACGCCATCAAAATAGTGGCTTCAGATTCAGGGAAGCCTCCCTTGAACCAGTCTGCAATGCTCCTGATCAAAATTAAAGATGAAAACGACAACGCCCCGGTTTTCACACAGCCCATCATAGGCCTCTCCATCCCTGAGAACAACGCTCCCGGAACTCAGCTGACCAAGATCAGCGCTACGGATGCTGACAGCGGGCGGAATGCCGAGATCAGCTACATCCTGGGTTCTGATGCACCCCCAATTTTCAACCTGGACCGCCGTACAGGCATCCTGACAGCAGTGAGAAAGCTGGACAGAGAAAAGCAAGACAGGTACTCTTTCACTGTGCTGGCTAAGGATAATGGGATGCCACCTTTGCAGACCAATGCTACCGTGACGGTGTCAGTGCTGGACCAGAATGATAACAGCCCTGCTTTCACACATAATGAATATAATTTCTATGTGCCAGAAAACCTGCCCATGTATGGCACAGTGGGGCTTATCACAGTCACGGATGCTGACGCGGGAGACAACGCTGCGGTCACTCTCTCCATCTTAAATGGCAGAGATAATTTCATTATAGATCCACTCACTGGTGTAATAAGACCTAATATTACCTTTGATAGGGAGCAGCAGGGGTCATACACTTTCCAGGTGAAAGCAGTGGATGGAGGAAGACTGCAGCGTTCCTCAACTGCAAAAGTGACCATCAATGTGGTTGATGTAAATGATAACAGGCCAGTTTTTGTTATTCCTTCATCTAATTATTCCTATGAGTTGGTCCCAACGTCAGCCAGCCCAGGGTCTGTAGTCACTAAAGTCTTTGCGGTTGATAATGACACGGGAATGAACGCGGAGCTCCGCTATAGCATCATAGGTGGGAACTCCAGGGGCTTGTTTACCATTGACCAATTAACAGGCAATATTACTCTGAAGGAGAAGGTAATTCCATCAGATCATGGCTTGCACAGACTGGTGATCAAGGTGAATGACCTGGGACAGCCGGAGTCTCTTTACACCATAGCTCTTGTGCACTTGTTTGTGAACGAGACGGTCACCAACAGCTCCTACGTGCAAGAGCTGGTGCGTAGGAACATGGAAACTCCAGTTGGCCAGAACATTGGAGATGGTGAGATAACCCCACAGACCAATGATTATGTCAAGATCATCATTGCCATAATTGCAGGCACCATGACAGTTATCCTGGTAATTTTTGTTACCGCTTTAGTCCGGTGCCGCCAGACGCCCAGGCACAAGGTTGTCCAAAAAAATAAGCAGAGTGGTGAATGGGTTTCCCCCAACCAAGAGAATAGGCAGATCAAGAAAAAGAAGAAGAAGAAGAAGCGCTCTCCAAAGAGTCTCCTCCTCAACTTTGTGACTATTGAAGAATCTAAGCCTGATGACCCTGGCCACGAGCACATAAATGGCACTTTAGACATTCCTGTAGAGCTAGAAGAACAGACTATGGGAAAATATAACTGGGCCACCACACCAACCACTTTTAAACCTGATAGCCCAGACTTA
This sequence comes from Chaetops frenatus, assembly GCA_013400775.1. NCBI lineage: Eukaryota > Metazoa > Chordata > Aves > Passeriformes > Picathartidae > Chaetops > Chaetops frenatus. The sequence continues at coordinate 754,986 of VZTR01010729.1, read as the reverse complement.
GCAAAGCACTACAAGTCTGCCTCTCCGCAGCCTACCTTTCAAATTAAACCCGAGACTCCTGTACCCCCCAAGAAGCACCATGTCATTCAGGAATTGCCTCTAGATAACACCTTTGTGGTGGGCTGTGACTCACTTTCCAAGTGCTCATCCAGCAGCTCGGACCCTTACAGTGTTTCTGAATGCAGCTGTCAAGGAGGCTTCAAGACCCCCGGCCCCATACACACCAGACAGGTAAAGGAATTTTCAGGTGCTTTTTTCCCTCCTTCCCTCCTTACTTTGCCAATCCCATGACTCTACTTCGAAGCGCTGCAAGCTCACCTGCAAGGAGTTAAACCTTGAAAGCTCATATTCGATCGAGGCACTGTAAAATAAACAATTCCAGCTTCCTCAGTGGTAAAGGGAGGAAATGAGAAGGGAAAGGAGCGTTGTCAGCGAGGAGACTGAGCAGGCAGAGATCCCTGTGGTGGTGTCCTGACTGCAGATGGCAGCATGGCACTTCCCACCTGGCTGCAGGACCTCCAGCAGCTGGGAAGGCTCGGGGTGGGACTGTCCTCTCGGAGGATCTCAGCAATCTAGGCCAGGTGGGAAGAAATAAAGCTTTACAGGAGCTCATAAGTGCTCCTTAATATTAATGGAGTCTGGGACTGCAGCTTTCATTTGGGTGTAGCTTTGCTTCAAGGTCTCTCAGAAGCAGGCGAGGATTTTCCTCTGGGAGTTTCAGTGACATTTTCAGGCTAAGGAAGGAGCCTTAAATCTGGTGAAATGACACACAGCTGACAGGCAAAGTTAGGGAAAGTTAGAAGCATCAGCATAATTGATCTCACTTATTTGCTGCTCTGCCTGATAAATCAGATATCAGCGTCTTAGAAATGCAGTACAACAAAGGAAATGTCTGAAGAATCCTCAGCTTATAATTAAAAATAAATTGAGAACTAAAGTACCCCTTATTCTTCAAGACCCTACAGAAAAGCTTTAAGTCACTGGAAATAGAATCTAATATTTATCCATATTTTGAACAGTTTAATAAAACTTTTCTGGTTTTCTGTTTACTTCTCATTCTTCATAAGTATTACAAAGTTTTCAATTTTCTAGTTAAGCTTTAGATGGTTTTTTAAATGATTTAATTAATCATTAAACTAACAGGTACTTTTCAGGAGTGTTTATTTTATTATTGATAATTTATTTTAACATGATAATATATTTAACTTAATATATTGCTTGGGAACAAATCCTCAGCATGATGAAGTCTGTTAAGTTTCATCCTCTAGCTGAATTTTTTTCTGGGAGCTTTGTTTTATTACATCTGTAATGATAACATGCATAAAAAAAACAAGACTTCTCCTTCAGAGCAGTCCTCATATCTTTGAAAATTTCAGAATATGTAGTTTCTTTTATTCTATTTTGTTCCCTTTACCAACACAAATTTTTATGGTAATCTATATCACTACGGATAACATTTTTAAAGAAATGTATTTAAATGTGTTAAGTTAAATTATGTATTAGAAAAGCCTCTTGCCAGTTTGTTCATCTGTTTGAACTCCCATAACTCTGAGGAGAGGACAGTTCTGTTGGCAGCATTTCTGTAGGCCTGATCTAAGTGATTTTTTCAGTGGAATTCTGGTGCAGTTCCTGTGAGTCAAAAAGGTTCTGCCATTATCTGCTGAAACACACTTTGTCCTGCAGTAATGCTGCTAACAAAGAAAGCCAACTCGTGACTCTCAAAGTCCCCTCTGTGGCAGTAAAAACCTAGAAAGTGGAATGGAAAGCAATTCTCTTCTGCAGAAGTTGGTTGGGGAAAAGAGCAGTTCCTTTTATCTGGGCCTTAAAGGTCTGTGCCAGGGGTTCCTATCTGGAAAAGCAGAATAGAACTGTGGGGTTTTTTTAATGCTCACTGGCTGATATCAACTTATCTTCATAGAGCTGCACCTGACATTGTTAGCATGATATGCTGAATAGATGAGTCAAGAGATTATTGTTACCATTTGCAGTGATTTTGTTAAAATTGTAGCTATCCTTCTTTTAGGGATATTTTTCTGCATGAAAGTGAGCATGTTTGGAGCAAGGGTAACTAATCACCACAATGGCTCTTTACACTGATTTGGAAATAGCATTCACCTTTCAATACATGAATTCACTTTTTTAAAAAAAATAAAATATATGTAATTTCATTAATGCATTATTTACACAAATTGGGCCATTAGAGGAAATCCTTTGTGTTGTGTTGGACTGTGACTAAATGAAAATCGTATTTCTTGATAATAAAAACGAGTAAAGATTTTGTTAAAGTTCAATGGATCTTTTAAAAGTCAGTCTCACTCCTCCCTTGGCTCTGTATGTTGTAGTCTGGGTACTTTTATCTCCTGTGGGACTTTGGAAGATGTCTCAGGACAAGTTAATTGAGAGTTGTTTCTGTTAGCCAGCAAAAAAAGGAAACAAATAGAAATAGAAATACTCCTGAGGCAGTGTCTCCAGCTGCTGTCCCACCACCCTCCAGCCTGAGATTCCAACAGGATCTTTGTGGATCAGGCACTCTCTGAATTTTCAGAAAACTTTAGGACAAGCTGGAGAACTGAAAGACAGTTCAGTTAAAAAGGGAGATGTGCTAGTTTGAAAAGTGCAAATAAGATGCCTGATGTGAGGGGAAAATAATCATCATTTCTCACTTTTACCACAGTGAAGCTCTTTCCAAGCCAAAAGTTCTCTGAAGGAGCCTAAAGAAGGTTCTATGTTCACTCTGAAGTGTCTCTTCAGTTTGTGATGGGGACTGATATTATTACAGGCTGCATTTCTCAATTATTGTTAGTTTTGTCCATGCAAGACTTTCTACTCAGAGATTTGAAATAATATTTTGTTACAGCTAAAAATGTATGTTTTCTTTGGAAGCTCTAAATTTTGTGCCTGTCTGAATAGTATTGATTCAGGTCTTTAAAGAAAGGAAATTATGCCTTAGCTTTACTCCTAAATTTGTCTAAGTGATCTATAAAATGACAGAAAGTCATTATAGCAGTTGTACTCAAGAAGCATGCAAGCAAAGATAGAAAGATTTTTCTACTAAACAACCCCAAAATATCTCTTTAGTGGTCATGTGGGCAAATAAATACAGCAGGGCAACAGCTGAAATTTTTATGGGGAAGCAATTGGAGACTCCTGCAGCAGCTGAGGACACTTTGAATCACAAACTACAGGAAACTGAAGAGGCAAAGTAACGTAACATCCCCTAAGAGAGAGGTCACATTTTGCTGCATTTGTGTGTGAGAAAGGGCAAGGGGCACAGGTACTGAGATTATTCTGAAATTCCCCAGGAGGAGTTAATAAATACCACTGACAATAGACCTTCAGAGCCGCATGCTTTTTGGGGGGTTGTAGTAGAGATAATTCTTTGAAAAGAGTTTTACCAAGCAATAAATTGTGGAGGGGCTTATTCACAGTAAGGTTTTACAAAGGAGGATATCTGGAGTGTTATAAAATCAAGCTGACTTTCCATTGTTTTGGCAGTTGTGGGCCTCACAGAAATTTTTCACTTGTGCAGAAACATACAGCATCTTTAAAGTTTATTTGTCTGCAAGCTTTATAAAAGCTCAGTTATTTTTGACATTCACCTCAGTGGGAGCAAACTGTGTGAAGTGTTCCATACTGACACAAATCTTCTAATTCTCTTTGCATTTGCATGGGAATGATGAGAAGAAGGGAGAGGAGTTTTCTTCAGTCTCATTTCCATGTAACACAATTTCAAAATCTGAAATCTTTGCTCATGCACTTTAAAACAACATTCAGACATTTCAAATGCCTGTCTAGGTATCAGCCTGTCTAGTCAAAACATGCATAATTATAGAGCACAGTGTTATCTGTGGCAGCTCGATTCCAAGAGGGTAATGCTGCAAAGATTCAGCAGAACCTGCTGTGCCTTCTCCTTCTTCTGGTCCCTTTCTTTTACTAAATGCTGTTTCAGATGAGCTTTTGGTTTAGAAATAGTAGAATGCATACTATAGGGACAGGGGAAATCTCTGGAAATTTGCACCTGGTCCCTCAGGAAGGGTCCTGTGATCTTTTGGGTTGTCATCTTTAACTTCAGAACGAGTTTTTTTTTTCTGCCTTGGTGCTCCTGAGGAGCAGTGAGTGCCCGTTGAAGGAGCTGGAAGGGGCAATGGGCTCTGCATTTTGAATTATCTGCTTTTTTTGGGGGTTCTCCCTGCATCCCCCTGGACTCTGCTCTGCCAGGGAATCCAGCTGCACTGCCAGGACACTGTACCGTGTTTGGGAAGCTGCTGAGGGAGGGAACAGGCCTGGAGATGGATTTTTGTCATGTTTGCTGAGGCAAATCTTCATTAGTGGAGCTCAGCTGGTGGGATTCTCTCATCTGTGAAGTGATCCACCCTTCTGAATAGAAATTTCAGCTGGCACAGGGATCTCTGCTGGTTTGTTAGGAGCTGATGGAGACAGACACCACACTCCTTACAGAAATCTGGATGGGAAGCAGAACTCATTTCAAATACACTGCATTTTGGGACACCACTGTCTCAATTCTGTGATTCTATCACTGCTTGCTTAGACCTATTACAGCTATGGGATCTTTGGTTTTCTGATTTAAAATGTGGTGAAATGTCATTATAGCTTCCCACTCACTATGAGAAGAGTGTGCTTGGGATGTGAATTGAAGGAGTATTGCACTGTTCCTGAAAATAATAGCTCTGAAATTCACCTGTTCTGTGAATCTTTACCTGCAGGATTTTGTGTTTTGTGTAATAGCAGTGAGTTTAATTTAGAATCCTGTAATCATCAGGAGGCAGGGCTGATGCTTCTGAGGTGTAAAATAGGCATAGCACTGGTGTTTTGCATCGACAGATACAGAGTAAATTACACTCAAAGAACATTTTCTCCTAAATTTTAGCTAAATAGCTGTTGGTATAAGCCCTTCTTAAAAGCCATTTCAAAATGGATTACTATGATTCTAATTATCCTCGTTACTTTACCTTCATTTTGTGACTGGTAATTTTGCTTGTGGTTCTGAGCTGCTACCATGTACATACATTTCACAAAAAAAAGAAAAGAAAAAAGAAATTGGTAGAAATTTGAAGAGATTTCTAACTGAAATATGAGTGAAAGTGTGTGAGTCAGAAGTTAGCAATTAATTATTTAAACGTGCATCACTACTGAAGTAAATCTGGTCAAGAAAATGCTTTCCCTCTGTGCAACACTTGTAGAAAATCTGCAGTTTTTTCTTTTAATACTTTTCACTAGAAAAGCTTGAGGGAAGGTATCTGGAAAGTCTCCCCTCTGCCTCACAGTAGAAGGCAAAAACAGAGCACGAAGAGGAGGGAAAAAGAAATTTGTGTTTTGTGTGAGGAAATAATGAAAGATTTTTGATATGACAAAAAACCCCCTAATTCAGAGCAAAGGGACTTTTTTTTCCCCTCGAGTCAGAGCTCATTGACTGAGTTTATACTGAAGTTGGTAAATGAGGTTCCAGCATTAATAACTGAGTGACTTTTTGTGGAAACCAGAATGACACACAATTCCCTCTCCAACAGCCTCTTGCCTTGGGGCAGAAGCAATGTAATTTTTCAAACCTCAAGTGCACTTCACATCATTTTTTCAGTGGGATAACTGAAAAGTTTACTCTTTTCTCCTCGTGACCCAACTATGTTATTTCAAATGTCTTACTATAGTTAATGATGAAATCTGACTTACCTGTGGCTTAATTTTCACACTTGTTTATTTTCCTGTTTTCTCCCAGAAGGTATTGCACTCAATAATCTGCAGTTGATAGCAATTTCCTGACCAGTGAGTGGCTGGTGTCTTGGTGACCCTGCTATTGACAGTGCTTTCCTTTTCTGTGAAATAATTGATCAGAGTGCCTTAATTTCTGTGAGTCTTTAGGACTGATCCTGTTGATGATAAATTTAGATTAAAGATGTATAAAATAGTTCTCTAGATAAAAATTATTTTATGCTTTTAGGAGCAAAGCTCTTGCATGAAGCCCACAAAAACCCAGTAGAACCTGTTCTAGGTAGTGCAGCAGCTTTCTGACAGCTCTAATCTTGCAACAGCACTTTGGCTTTGAGTGGATAAAGCAAAAAAAAAAAAGGAGTAAGAAACTTAGAATAAAATCCATAGAAGCTATTTCTGTGGCTCCTTCTGTTGCAACATTTGTGCTCTGTGTGTGGAGCTCTTTGTGCTGGGAACACACACACACACACATGCCCACACCAGAAACAGTTGGTTCCTTAGAACGTCTCAGACCACCGAGTGGGAGAGATTTGGTAGAAATTTGGAGGCAGACGTGACAATTGATGGTGCAAATGGTGCAGGAAAGGGCTTTTCTCATGCTGTTTCTCTGTTTGCCAGCTCTGAAGGCCATCGCAGCTGATGTTATGTACTGAAGTCGTACGTGTTCTCAGTGATGTTAAGCCAGCAAACATGAAAACAAGGAAATAGCACGAGAAAGCCCTTTGTCCTGTCTCTGGTTGCCGAAGAAATTTACCGTCTCATCTCCAGAGGGGTTTGGAAGTGACCATGAACTGTTCAAGCTGCCCTACTGAAAGGTATCAAGGGCAAGGATTTTTTTTTTTTTTTTAAAGGAAAAGACAAAGAAATTTTAGTACATTGTGCTATAGTGTTCTATAACGTAGTTTTGCTAAGAGGAAGAAAAAGTAATGTGACCCATCCTTCTTTGCAGTTGGTGATGATGGTAAATTTGTTTTGCTTGTAATCATCTTCTTGTCCCAGATTTCTTTTCCTTATTTATTTTAGTTGAAACAATTAGGCATTTTGTTTCTATGAATATATTAAAAGGGAGCAATAAATTTTATTCATATGTTGAAAAGAGAATGTAAAGTTCTTTATACTCCCTGCATTTAAAAGAAAAACAATTGGGTTGTTGTCACTTATAGCACCATTAGACATGTTAAGAATTAAGTGTTATTTATATCTAGTCCATAATATTTTTAATGATGATATTGCTGCTATGGATCATAAATAGAAATGATCAAGTCACTGCTTTCTCATTTTCTAGGCACAATAGTAGTAGTGAAAAACTAGTACCTTCTGCTTTCTTATCCACAACACTTTGTAATAAATGTTCACCTTTTAAATAACTGGAAAGCATTCACATAACTTTTACAAAGAAAATTTAATTTGCATTTTGCTTGCTGAAGTCTAGTTAATGTCTGTTTATCAGGTGCCAAACATTTAACCTTTTGAAGTATTTTTATTTAAAAAAGAAAGTCATAAATCCAGTGGCTTGGTTTTCAGTGTAATAAAATAGGAAATAGTACACATAATGTTTTCACTGTTAGCCAGCACATGGGGGGGGAAAATGGCCTACTGTTTTATTCTTTATTTTCCCCAATTATTTTTCTATAAAGCTTTTTTTGTTTTGTTGGTTTTTTTGGGTTTTTTTTGTAGTTGGTTGGCTTTTTTTATTTTAAAATAAAGTTTTTGATATTATCATTTGTTATTTAGCACAGTTCATTTACAAAATAAAACTTGATTATCATAGCTTTGTTTGAAGGTTGGTTGCAAGTTCTTGTATATTGCCTCACATTTTAGGGAGTAATGCTTAATATGTATCATCTATAATATTAGAATTTCATATGCAATGCAAAATCTCTTAGGAAGCAAAGGAGTATAAAGAACCCTGTTTTCTGCACTTATATGGAGACATGTAATATTAGTTTGCTAGAGTAAAATGAAATACAGACACTGCTTTTAACTGGGATGTATACAGTATATAGAACTTTCTTTTAAAGAAAAAAGTTATTAATGATTCATGAATTAGACTGCAACATGGAATTCTTACACATTACTGTATGTTTGATGTAAAGATATTTATAGGCTTGTACTTAATAATCACGTTGCCTCAGTTCTTGGACTGCAGAATGTCTACCATGACTGTTGCCTATAGTTTGTTCCACATTTGCTATCTGGCTCTTTAAAAAAAAAAAAAAAAAAAAAGAAAAACCACAAAAAAACAAATGTGTATTTGGCTATTTGAGCTGTAAAATAAATTCTATTAATAATGAAGTACGTATTGTAATTCAGCATATTGTATTGCATAATTAATTATAGCTATGACTGTTACAGGAAGCTTTTCATTTCCGAGGGTGGAATCGTTTCCTTGGCGAGAAGTTCGTGTTCAAGTGCGAGACCCTTTTGCTGTTCCTGTTTATTTTGCAGCCTTGCAGCATTTATGCCTAAAACTAAACCCCCCCACCCCAACGCTCCCAGGGGTCAGAGGTGCAGTGACATTTATTGACTCGGTGCCACAGCCCAGCCAGTTGAAGGTTCCTTCCCAGCAGGGTGAGGGATTTATCCCCAAGGGCTGCCTGCCTGTGGTCCCTGCAGCACCCGGGCACAGAAGGAAGACACAGATCCCCCACAATGAGGAGAACAGCCCTCAAAAGGAGAGCCTGTTTATTTTGATACACAATTTTATAGAGTTTGCAAAGTCTGTGAGGATTGGAAGATGAAACCCCACCTCTCAATCAGGCTGGTGAAGGGACCAGTCAGGCAGCTTTCCTTCTCCAGGAAGGAATGGAAACAAAACCATTGTTTTTAGCACAGTGTGTGAGCAAAATCTGACTGGAGAACATCAACTTTTCAGAAGGCTTTCACAAACAGGGCGACACTGCTGTCCCACACTCTGCTGCTGCTGTTTGTGGAGGGGCTCCCTGGGTGCCCCATGGGAAAATCAGTGATGTTTGAGCAACAAGCCCTGGGCCTCGTTCAGAGTGGTTTGGCAGGCAGGATGATCTCACAGACTTGCAGTTTCTGGGTTTTTGTTTTTTTTTTTTTTCTTTGAGTCCATGGATTTCTCTCCTTCCGAGAATTAGGTTGGATTTCCTTTCTGAGAAAACCCATAATAGGATATTTTGTGTTTGATTAAGAGAAGCAGCAAATAGTTTCCATGTTTACATCGAAACTTTTTTTTTTTTTTTTTTTTTAATGAAAGGTACTGACTGGAGATAATGTAATTTAGTCATCTGAAGTGAATATGTAGTTGCCCTCAGTTGTTTTTTTTTTCCTCTGGTGGTGAGATAGATGGCATAGATGGACTGTAGCAGGTTTTTCTGATTTTAGAACTGCATACCCTCCAGAAGTGCCTACTTTATTACACTGAGTATGAAGAGAACCTTTGATAAGAACCTTCCTTGTACCAGATGTGCCAGTAATGTGCTTTCAGAGAAAAATATACTTAATTTTGAGTTCCTTTGCTTTGAACTTACCTGAAGCTCTAACTTTTTCCTAGTATTACACTCGTCCTATCATTCTAGTCTGCCAATAAATAATTATAAAAGAATCTAGGATGATTTAAAAATTTCCTAAAGTTACATGAATGAAATAAAATGTACATCACATGGTTTACCTGTTGGTCCAAACCAGTAACCTCTCTCCTCTGGTTCTCTCATGAGTCAGCCCAGCCAAGTATGATAATCTTCCAAAAGCACTAAGGGAAAACCAGAAACCCCTTAAGTGGCTCAGTTTCATGTCCTTTTTTTTTTTTTT
>VZTR01010729.1:712182-745473 GCA_013400775.1 Chaetops frenatus | reverse complement strand
TTTTTTTTTTTTTTTACATTTCAATTTTTTGTTTTCTTACATCTAAGTATCACTTTTTTAAAGGTTGTTTTTTTCATAGACTGGTATAACACTTGTTCAGGGCTCATTTTCTCCTGATGGTTGAATGGGTTCATGGAAATCTCATTAAAGCCTAATGTTTATTGACCAAATATGTGTGTGTGCTGGATATCAATATCTACACTTGTCTATGATGAAGGCCAGTCAAATTTTTTTTTTTTTAATAGTATTAATACTCTGATTCAAAGCTAGGTATATGTGTTTCAGAACTGATTCTGTTTCTAAAATGTTTTCACCTACACAAATATATTTTTTTCTGACTGCTCAGAAGTCAGACTGAATTATGTGCAAAAATCACTGAGTTGACCAAATATTACTTTTGAAGTTGAAAAATGTTCATATTTTCTTTGGAATATCAATATATTTATCATACTTCAGACTGCAATTATTACAGTCAGCTCAGTATAAACTTCTGAAGAAATTCCCCTTTTCTCTGGTGCTCACTGTCTGTAGGGAAAGCCCCAGAGCCTGTTTTGGGTCAGTTCCAGTGCAAGGTGGGGCTGAACAAAAAGAAAACTCCTTTATTTGTTGCCAGTTTTCGATTTAAGTGATCCCATGGCCAGGGCTGGCTCTCAGATGTGCTGCTTGCATCCAGTGCTGTGGTGCCAGTTTTTATGGAATTGTTATGGATTTGTGTGTCTACCAAAGCTCCCTCCCAGCCCCGAGAGCGCCTGAGGCACTGCAGGAACTTTGGGGGGGTTTAAATCCCTCGGAGTTTAATAATTGAGTGGGGGACTTCTGAAGGGGGCAGTGGGGGGCAGTCAGGAACAAAGCTGCTTTGTGATGTAAATAGAATTATATTTTAACATAAACTGTAATGCTGCAGGGGTTGTTTTGTTGTTTTTTTTTTTTTGTTACACTTTTCCGGTGATTTCCCATTTTGCCATAAAAACTCAATATCCATGGTGTATCCTGGTCTTACGTATTATTTGTAAAATCTTTTTAACAAATGATTTGAATATATATTTTTGCTTTCATATTGAATTACTGAGCACTGTTCCTTTTATGTCTTATTTATCTATTTCTAAAATAAATTTGCTTTGATGATTCTATTTGTATACCTTCTGGAGAAGCCCTGTTTTTAAATCCACCTCTGGTCTGTTTGCTCAATGCATGCACACCACCAAGCCTCTACAGAGACTGGTATTTTGCACAGTTCAGGAGCTATGATTATTAAATAACTTAACCACATGTAAGCTTTACAAGGAGAAATACAAAGAAATATGCCTCTTTCTAAAGCTCATACTATTTAGCAGTACATTTCTTTTGTTTACAATTTTTTCAAAGAAATCTAAGCTGGAATTCCAAGGGTTACACATTTTCCAGTGATGTTTCCATGCATTTGTGAGTGTTTGTCTCTGTCTCTGTATGCATTTTGTTTCCATGTGTATATGAAGGACAGGAGGGTGTCTATACACATTTATCACACATTCAATTAGCAAAGGTTATAGGCAGAAAATATTGCACAGACTGGAACTGCAGAGATGTGCCCAGCCCAATATCTCTTGCTGGGAAAGACAGCCAGGCTCTAAGGATTTCAAACTGCCACATTATTTGATTTTTGGGAAGATTTGTCTTCCCTTCTGAGAATGTACTGGGTTCTCAATATGTGAGAAAATGACTCTTGGTGATTTGGAGGTTGGGATACAAATATGAAAAGTGCAGTTTTGAGTTTTAGTGCTGTGATTCTTTCACTAGGTTATTTTACTCATTCCAATACTGTCTCTCAGTATTCTAAGATACATTTTTTTTTTCTACTAAATGCTCATATTCTTAAATTTTGTCGCTGAAAATATAGTAAAAATGTCATTTTTGTATTTTCTCCAAATTGTGATCTTCTGCTTATTTTGTAAATAATCACAAGTAAATCAAATTCAGTTACTTATATGCATAGGAGTGGATATTAAGGAAATTTTCAGAGGCACTAGTGGCTTTTAGCATTCTTTTAAATAATAAGTTTTATCATGTGTTCTCATTTCCAAGGAAGGCATTCATTCAAGCTGAAATCACTTATTTCCTATAAAAGCTGGATGATGATATCAGAGATATGAGGTTTGATTTCTCATCTCTGAATTCCAGCTAAGAATTACTTGCTGAATTTTGGTCTGTTGTTCTCAGTGTTGCTTCCATCCTTTCCTAAGAGTTCCATGGCTGTTGGGTGGATGAACTCTCCTGTTCTCTCTTTCCTTCTGGGCTGTGCTCTGAAAGTCTCCAACCATAGGTTTCCCCATACAAAAATACTTTTCCTAGGTCTGGTTCTAAACCATCCATGTGCTGATGGCTTCTCTCTCCCTCTCTTGTACAAAAAAGAAACCAACAGGGGACGAATTCTGTTTTTTTCCAGACACTTGGGCACGTGTGTTTCAGACAAGCAAATGAACTTCAAAGGGGTGACTGGAATTTGGAAAATCCTTCCCTTTGAATGTTTAGGTTATTTGAGTAGTTGGAAATTACTGAAAATTTTGTGGCTGGCTGACATCCAAACTTGCCAATGTCTGCATGGGCAAGGTCATGGCCACGTGCAGGACTCAGGCAGAACAAGATGGAAAGGGATCAGCAAAAAGAAAAACCTTTTCAGTCTATAATTATTATTATGGTGAGAAACTGTATCAAAATCTGAAGTGCCACATCAGAGATCTTTGCAGATGCAGTTTTGAGTCACATTGTGACATATTTTATTAACTGCATTAGTGTCAGTCCGTTATGGATAAAAGCAGCAGAATTCTGCTGCTACCTTTGGATGTTTTGTGAACATGTGGATGTGTGTTCATAGCTGGGTTAAAAGTGGTTCAGATCAGGCTTGTTGGGATTGAAAGGTAACATGTCTTTATTGCATTGTTCACTGGTTTCTGTAGATTGCTAAAAATTGTTTCCCTCCCTTTGAAAAAGAGTGGAGCTGGAAATGAAGAAGAAAAGTAACTCAGACTTGGAAAAATGTATGGTACAGTGTTCTTTGCTATTTAACGAGAAGAAACTCTTTCAATTCCTAAAGATGGTACANTTTTTTTTTTTTTTAGATTTTTAAACTTACCTGAGGTAAAATTACAGTTCTTATATAACAATAAACTGCCTTCTAGCTTTGTTGCATTTTATTTCTTGAAATGCTTTAAAATAAATTTAAAAGCAAGTGCCTTTGCTTGCCAGTACCCAGTTATTATAACTACCTAAACACATAGGTACAGATATTTTGAATGATATACTGTGAAAGCCTAAGTATTTTCTACTTTCTGTCTTCTGTTTTCCAAAGTCTCTGTTTTGGAGGCGTTCAGCATGAAACTATCTGTAGCCAACACACCAAGGAATCAAACTGAAGGTGGAAAAGGGCTTTTCAGTTTAAATAAGTCTATTTGTAAACAAAACTTCAAGAGGGGAGGAAAACATTGGATTATGTTCTCAAGCTTAGCAGAAGGGAAGCAACAACTTCTCCAGCCTGCTGAGATTTTGATTGCTATTGATTTCAAAGTTAGAAGCCCAAAGAAGTACAATTTATACAAGAAGTGTTTCTCCCAAGGCGTGCTGAACTCAGAACTCGGTGAGAGCCCTGGCCAAGAGCTGCTGCCTCTTGCCAAGGTGTGTGAGATGGTGTTGTGAGCAGCAGTGATCAGCACTGTTGCATTCCCTGCTCACAGTCCCTGCTGAGCCACCTCGATCTGCAATATTTTCTACACCTGAGTGGGAACAATGGATTTACCTGAAATCCTGCAAGAAAGCCTTGGTTCTTCCTTGCTTCAAACAGCAGCCAGCTACTCTAAAATACAGATCTCTAATATTTCTCAGAAGGGTTTCATTGGACACACTGAGTGCTTACCTTTTTAATTCTGAGTTTATGCATTGTAGAGGCTCGTACACAGCTATAGATATAGATACAAACACAAAGAGAAGGTACTTTTCTAACACTTTTCTTGTTTTCTTTATAAGCCAGTGTTCAAAGACGTTTCCTGCTGTTTACAAGCATGAAGCTGAATGGATTTTTCAGCGGGCCTGAAGTAGATTTTTAATCTAGCAAAATGACATTGTGACTAATTTGAAAAACATGGATAAGCAGATTGGTGTTTGCTTACACATGGGCAATCATCAAACCTACTGATTTTGCAAACAAGAGGCTGGAGGATTTGATGAATGCATTTTAAGAAACTCATACAGCCAGTTTTATATCAGTCCCTGCTGAATGATATTTCCTGATTTATTCCCTTTCTTCATCAGGTTTATTGTAAGACCATTTCTGTGCATTGTCACTTTGGCCAACTCTTAACCCAAGTTACTTCATCTCCTGTCCATCAAATATTGTCTCTTTTCTTCTCTGTTGGAAAATAATGCATGTATGGTCTAACACTGTGAGATTCTTGTTTTCTGGGCTTTAATGGATGGCTTAGGATTTTCTTATTGCTCTGTTTTCCTATTTTTGTATTAATACATTGAAACAATGGTTGGGGGTTGTGTAAGAATCCAGACATTTGTAAGGTCTTGCACTTGGTGTTGTGTCAATTTGACGTTTACCAAAGGCACTGTGATAATTACCAAAGTAATTAGTACCACAGGTATAAACCCCTGGGACAATATAATATAATCATTTAGGATATGTTGGTGGGTCACACAACACATACCTATCTCTTACACCAGAATTTATTAAAGATAGAATAATTCCGGCTCTGAGGGACCTGTGAGAGTCACCTACTCCAATCATGGGACACAAAACCAGGTTCTTTCAGATCAGTTTTCTCTGGGCCTTGTTCCGTTGCCTTCTAACGTTTTAAGATCCTCAAGAATAAGTTGGTGTCTCAGTGGAAATCAGAATCTTAATTGTCTTTCATGAATCCACTACCCTCATGTATAAATATACAATGAATTCAAATTACTTAGAGTTTACCAGTTTAAATATATTTATTTGTATGCATTTTTGGGGTGAAGCCTAAAGTGCACTGTTTACTGCTCACATGTATGGCTCATCGACTTTTGTATTCATCTTTATTTTAAATTTGTTGTGACTATATATCTGGATCTCATCTACTTGTAGTGAAAACACTGAGAAGTTGACAGAGTCTGGATTATTTTACTCACAATCAAACCTCTTCAGAAGCTTATCTCGAAGGCTGGCTATGAAAAGCAGGCAGGAATAATTCTGTCAGGAACAATTAAATCAGGAAAATGTAATTGGAGGCAAAAAAGGCTTTTGATGCTTCCTGTATACAAGATATACAATTATCTGCCTTCAGCTCCCAAGCATGATTTATTAGTTACAGTAGTTTGGCTTTGAAACACTGAGACAGGATGTGCTCAGTTGTGTGAGGGCTCCAACATCTGTCCTGACAATCCTCTTACAGGCTGTCTTTGAGGAATTAGGAAATGCCAACACCAGTTCTGAAATGGATATGAAGCAGCCAGAGTTAGGAGAGGGGGGTTGGAAGGGGAGATTCCATTATTTCATTGCCCCTTTTTAACACATTAACTCCTTGAACTGTTTGTTTTTATTATTCCAGATGGGAGCAAGATGCATTTAAATGAATAAAATGAAATGGAACAAATCAAATGCTTGGCTGCTGTTCAAGAGCTGCTAAGGCTGAGCTTTATTAAATTCACATGAGGATATGGTAACTGTGGAATTTCACACAATGAACTGCACTAATCTTACTCGTGAAGAACATCATTTTTCTTGAGATAGATGAGAGAATCTGAAATTTGCTCATGAAAAAACAAAGCCCCTTTTGGATCTTTATTTTCTGAGGGCATTCACTACTTGAGTGAAGTCTGTCCCTGTCCCACAAACAGAATCTTCGTGCACAATCCATTTTTACACATCACAAGTTCCAAGGGTTTGTTCTTTCTCTGTGGCAAAGTGGGGAATACTTCAAAGTCAGCCACTGTGTTCTGTGTTAAAACTCTTCCCTGTACCATCTAAAGTCCCTTCAGGAATAAGCATATTTATGTTTTAAAAGGGGGCAAAAGCATTACATTTTAAAATTATATTAGATAAGTTTAATTTGTATTTAAATGGGAAAAATTTAAAGTAGAGCAAACCAAATATTATTTCTTGATATTTTGTAGGGTATAATTCACATTATTGCCTTTTCTTTTTTTGTGACTAGACCACTTTTATGCCTCTGCAGTAGAATGGCTGTTTATAACTCAAAGTTTTTCAGACATTTCCTGTTATTTGATTTAATTAATGTTCTTAATAATACTCTATTTTTTCTTTATTTCTTTCTATTGAAACTCCAAAATTACTGTCCAGAATTTCTGATTAAATGTTTTTGTTTTTCCCCTCAAAACTCCTAAAGTCTAATTCCTGACAATAATCACATCATACATTTTGTTACATTTTCCATTTAAATGTAGTATAGAAACTGCATTCATAAACCATTTCCCTGTATCTAAACCGCTAAAAAGAAAATGCTAAACCTCAGGATGAAATGGCTGAGCTCCCAAATCTATTGAGGACCTTTCNAAAAAAAAAAAAAAAAATTTATAGGAATTGATGAATCATTAACTTCCAAAGCTCATCTATAATTAAAGTGGACATCACATGGAAATAAAATCAAAAACAGTAGAAGGCACCTCCTGTTTTGAGGAAATCTCATGTATTTGGTTGGAGAATGTCGAACATGTCAATTTTCCTTCAGTTTTGTTGCCTTTGAAAATGAGTGAGAGACACAACCTGTCTGCCTGGAAAACTGCAGGAATTCATCAAAGCCACAAATGCAGAACTCACCTGGAATCTGCCTGCACTTACTCCTGAAAGAGCAGTGCAGGGGTCCATGGGAAGGGTAATGGCCAGCCAGAGCCTGGTGAGTGGCTCTTCTCTCCTTGTGCCACCAGCCCAAACAACAGCTCAGATTTAATCAGAGCTGGTTTGCCTCTCCCTGTGTCAATCAAATCTTTCATATTGATAATCTGAAGAGAATAGGGTAGAGAACACAAAGTCTTGTCTTGTATTATTAAGATGAAAAGATTCTGCTGGGGTTTGATAACACTGGAGATGCAGAGGCTGTTACAGAAACATAATGAATATCAAATATATCTGCAAAAAGGACCTTTTATCAAGATAAAATCCTGATGAAAAATGCCACTTATTCTTTATTTTCCACCAGACAGATTTAAAGGCTGCAAGTCAAGAATGTAGATCTGTATTTAATGGAGATATTTAGTTCAGAACACACTGTGCTGAAATATGAACCTTGAATTCAGTTGCTTCTCACCTATTTAAAAAAAAATAAATTAAAGATTAAACTCATTTCTTTCATATTCAAACACAGAATACTCTATTAATAAATTAGAATTTACCAATGGATGTCACAACCTTATGGGTAAATCTGTATAACTTGTCATTCCAAATGAATTCTCTAGCATTAGAACTCATTTAAGTGGAACTAATTTTGTTTGCTGTTTGTTTTTAAATTATTTCCAGAAGAGAAAGTATCTGACTAGTCACTTTTAATTTATACATCTCAGAATTACTGGGTTCCATGAGACACAAGATCAGATTTATTACAATGAAGCAAAAGTTGGCAGATGCTAATTTTATATGATGGGTCCATGACTGGGTTTTTTGGTTTTGTTTGTTTTTATTTTTAAGATAGGATAGGGTTATCAGCCTGCTGATAATTTTTAATTGTTCTGTTCAGGGTGTTATTCAGGAAGGAGAATGAGGAGCTGGAACAGTATGTTCCACTTCTGATCAAAAAAAATATGATGTGTTGGGAATTCTCAAGTGAATGTATTGTAATCTTCCACAGGGATTGTGGAAGTTTGGCTCAAACTGTTTGTTTGTGTTCCGTGGCTTGTGAGTGTTTGTAAGTTTTGTATGGATTTTCTTTTTTCTGTAATTGTTTTTCCTTTAGCCATACAGTGGCCTGAGATTGGAAGAAAAAGATAAAAGGTCAGGAAGGCTTAATAGCAATTTTGTTTTTGAAAGGGAGAGGCTGGTTGATCCAGCTTAAATCTTTACAGCTGGATCAACCAATACCTGTTGAATTACAGAGACAAATGACAACTGCAAAACCTCCTGGGTCAGCACAACACCAGCTGTAACCAGGAGAGTGAGAAGGGAATCCATAGGGATATGCTAATGATATTTTGAGAGGATATCCAAAAACAGTTAGGTGGGAATGGAAAACCCCATTCTTTACTATGTAAATGGCAAAGAAAAGAAAAGAAAATTGAATTTTTTGCCCTGCTGCTTGGAGTGGGGTTGAGGATGATTGGGGTTTTCTTAATGAGAGACAGAACTGCACTGGGGTTTATGGAGCTGTATCCAGGTGTGGTCTCACCAAAGCAATGATCAGACCAAATCCCTCTCACATCCCAGCTTTTTGTGAATATTTTAGTAGGAGAAGTGATGTTTTACTTGATGCTATCTTTGGGTTACCTTTCTTGTCCTTTGCACACTTGGAGCAGCCTGGCAGGCAGAGGGGATCAGGGGAGGTGCTGGGTCAGGCCTGGAAATCTCCTGTCAGAGCACTGAAGCTCAGGGGACAGAGAATCAGCAGAGCACCTCCAGCCCTGCCTTCACTTGGGATTATGTAACACTGGCTGTGCAAGGCAGACATTCATAGCGATTTCTTCCAAGTGATAATAGTTTCCATTCTGAATGACTGTGAAGGTAACAGAATTTTTTTTTTTTTTTTTCTAATGAAAGACTTGAGTTGGAATTCATTTCTTCTGTAGGAGGTGAAGGCAGAGAGCCACACAGAGAGAATCACTGCTGTAGCTGTCTCAGGCTCACACAAGCTGCAGTGAGTCACTCCAATTCTTTCTCTAGGTACTGTAGGAGGTAACTATGTGAACACTTGGCTTTTAGATAGCTAAGGCTGAGTAAGATGGTTTCTGAAATCTAATACGAAAATAATTTTCAAAACTAGAGCTCACAAGGCTGAGAACATTTTGAAGCCGTGACCTCCAGTCCTATAGGCAGATTGCTCTCAGTTAGAGATTTGAGGCAATTAAAAGAGAGATAACACAGAGAGGAGTTTTCAAAGTAAGTAGAAGTATTGTACTTTGATATTTTCACCTCCATTGACTTTAATGGTCGGGTGCTTGTTCCATATATGTTGTTCAAAATTCTCTGAAATATTAAAATTTAGTGCTTTGAGAGAGATTAAATCCTCTGATACATCCCCCTTATTTCTCTAGAATAAACAATTGGTATACTGTGTTATAATGATCACATCTCCTACCATTAATTTCTCATTACATCCTTTCTGTAGGTGTCTTTTCACCAGTTTGATTCACTCCCTGCCATAAGCTGACAAAGACCCCAGTGCATCCATTCTGCTGGTTTATTTGGCATATCAGTTACAACCACTATAAACACAAAGAGAAAAGGAACAGGGGTTTTTTTGGAGAGATTTAGTGAGGAGGAGCAAGGCTCAGACAAACTGCAGTGGATCCTGGTTCCTCCCAGCTCCATGACTCAGGAGAAAGTGAGGAACGGTGTCCCCAGCAGCAGATGGTGGGAGCACTTTGCTTTTTGGCCAAGTTCCCTGGTGCCAACGAGCCTGACTGGGATTGCTGTGGCAGCAGCCAACCCTTGGAGGAAGTGCCAACCCCTCTGTGCTGTGCTGGCCCCCGAGGCAGGGACAGTGGGGTCTGCCAGGGTCAGGGGGAGCTGGCTCAGCCCCTTGGCTGCACCCCCTCCCCAGGCAGAGTTCATGTCAGGGGAGAGGAGGCACAGTCACCGTCACCCTCAGCTCTGTCCCTGCTCCCTGATCCACCACTTCCAGCCAAGCATTTTGGGAGAAGCAGACCACAGAGGACTTGCTGAAAAAAAACAAAACAAAACAAAATCAACCCAACTCTATATTTTGCCATATAAGTACTACTACAAAGCCTAACTTGAGCTGATGTTTTTAAAGACTTCCTGTTCCTCTTGGATTAGGCCACCCAGGCTGCTTCTGGAAAAACTAGACTAAAAATTGATAATTTGGTGATATAATAATTCTGAGATGGGTTATAAATGGAAAATATTGCTTATTTCCTCTTCCCTGTAAATTTTGGAAGGCTGAGCAGCACAGCTGCATCTCTATGCACAAGTGTAGGAGCAGAAGTTGGAAGTAGGGTGATGGGAAGATGGGAAGTGGGCACTTCGAGGGGGAGGATTTTATCCAAATTAAATCTAGAAACTCCTAAAATGTCACTGAAGTATTTGAAGCAGAAGAAACTTGTTTCTTTGCACAACTTTTGCTGAAGCCCAGGAATTGTGTTGTGTATTGGGTAGTTTTTAATGTATTCTTCCTTTGGAAGGAGCAATGTGAGGGGTGAAGAGATCCTTATGATGTGGGAAAACTGAAATTAAACCCCACTGTAATACAATTCTGCCATTTTCCCCCCAAGAGTTTATGAATCCTTACTGTTGCTGGAGACATCTCAAATCTCATCAGCGGCTATTCCATGTGATATTATTAATTAACACATTTACTGTGATGTCCAGAAGGATCTCAGAGTCTAACTAGACACTTGAACTATTTTCAGCATATTTTCAGTGTATTTTCAGGATTGGTACAGCTCCTGTCTTGTCAGGGTTTGTGTTTTAGAGTGGTGAAGCAAAGCTGCTCTTAGTCTGTGATAATGATTTCAGACTGGAGTGGTTTCAAACCTGAACCCTCCTGATTCTCACATGCAAGACTGGAGGAGTAGAGAAAACCCAACCTCAACACAAACTGTATTTTAATCTAGTTTCTATTAAGATAATTTGACCAAAAAAAAATTACTTTTGATGGCTGCATGTTGGCAAACCATAAAAAAAGAATTTCTAATATTGCTGTTTCTTATTTGGCTGATTTCTTCAAGGCTACATCTTGAAGCTATTTTAATGGAAAACCAAAGTTACAGTTATTATCTGATGCTCCATCCAATTTGCTCTCTTCTAGTCTGGAGAAATAACATGCTGTTACTGTAGGAAAAAAAAGAGCAAGATAAAAGCATAATGAAGAAGTAAAATGATTTTCTATAAAGACTTCTCTGCAATACTGTACATGGTATTGCATTTTATTTATTCACAGCTTTGCACTTGAAGAAAACTACAAGAAGATGAAACCTCAAGAGGAAAAGCCCCATGAAATGAGAACAAACAATATCAGGGCATAAGGTGTCTTGCTAACCTTTAAAAATGCAATTCAGTCCCACACAATTTTCCTCAATCAGGAGCAAATCTGCAGCTCTTTAGCAGCAAACCCATCAGCTGGGCTCTCACTCACTTTGATGTGTGAGTTGAAATTTAATACAAAAAAAGAAAAGACCTTTTGGGAAATCATATTAATGGAGGTTCATTTTCATTATGTCCAGTTTTCTTTCATTATTGGATACTTGTGGGGATAGGTCTTTTCCCCAGAGTGCCCTTCTCGAGGTTATTTTCTTGTGTGTTTGCTTCTTCACAAGCCTTGAAATCAGTGTGATATTCTGCTGCTGCCTTCTCCCATCTTAGCTTGCTGTATTAATTTTAGCTGGGAAATTCCATAGGTTAAAATTTTAGAATCGTTTGTCCTCAAATCTGCACTTTGACACAATTTATATTTCTGTTCAGTGGCAAAAGGTTGCTGTTGCTTTCTAGGAGAGGATTCATTTGGAGCTTTATATGCAACCAAGGATCTTTGCATGATCTCAAGTGCTGAACAACAACCCAAAAGTGAAGTATTTTAGTAAATTGCTGGAGTTAATGACCCTTAAAATGATCGAGGGTCATTATCTGCTTTTAGCTCACTCTATTACCTACTTCTAGTGACTCAAAGCACTGGAACTTGATTATCATAGTGAATGAGTGCTCGTGTTTTACAGTGGAATCACAGGCCACCTCACTTGCTCAGAGTTGAAGCTGCTGATTGCCACTGGGAGAGTGTGAGGTCATTCCTGTTTTTTCCAAAATTCTCCTGCACGCGCCTAAAATGGGCTTTTCCAACTGCACAGGCAAACTGTGCTCTCAGTGCTGAAGCATCACCACAGCTTTCTGGGGAAGCACAGCGAGGTCAATGCACAAAGCTCTGCAGAGCTCCGTTTATCTGGTTTTCAGTGCAGGCTATCATTAAGAAGGCAGCCAGTATGAAAGAGGGGGTTTAACTGTGAATGCATGTGTCACTGAAATGGCTGGAGTTACAGATAGCTCCATTACTGTCACTCTTTTATCTAATGCCATATTGATTTATTTGCAAATTACTTAATTTTTCAGTGCTCTGTGCAGGTTAGAGATCCATCTTTTCAGCCACATGCCAAACTGGTATGGGCTACACTGAGAATTATACCTTTTATGACGTTATATCAAATCAGGTAATTCTGTGTGTCTGTATAATGAAGTGTTACATTAAGCTAAACTGAGCATTATGTCAAATTAAAGTGTAGTTTAATTCTCAAATTTGAAGCAGAACTTTGGTTTTGAGTAATCAGGGAGATCTCTGTGTACACATGTTTATTTTGCTAGTTGTCTACAGATGTCTATAGAAGAAAAAAATGTTTAAATATTTAGGACTGATGAAGGTCTGTGTTTAGAGCCATTAAAATCAAGGCTTCTCTTTGCTGATCCAGTGCTACTCCCATCTGTTCACTGGGGGTTCTTTCACTGGGTTAATCCAGGACTGGATGAATCTAAGTGTAAACAAGACCACCTTGTTGATAGGACAGGGTTTTGACCCAAGTGAGGTGCAGTGGATCAGTTCAATTGCTAATTGGAGAGGGAAGGACTTGTCAGCTCAGGAATGATGACCTGAACACTTTTCAGGAGAGGGACATTGCTGTAAGGCAGTGCCAGGGGAGAAAATTCTTCCATTTCAGCAGTAGGAGTTATAATGTATGGATCTTTGAATGATAAAGACACGGGATTAATGTGTTGCTGAATTCTGCTGGCCATCCTCAGCAGTCATCCTGAGAAAGGCCAGGTGGGAACTGATGAGTATTTTGTGGGAAATATTCAATTTAAGTGAACTGAAATGTTGCTCAAGCAAAGAGAAGGAACAAGGACTCACCCAAGACAGTGCCTGTTACATACACTGGAAAAATGGGAAATCAAGGCTTAGATTCAATGAATTAGGAGAGAGCTGCAATATGATAATTCTTGATCTGTATTAGAAGAGAACCTCTGTGTTGCCTTCCTGAAGAATTTGCTTCACACAAACTTGTACTGACCAGATGTTTTGTTTATCTGCAATTTTGTAGATAAACACAGAACAACATTCACTTGTAGTACAATTTATTGAGCCTCATCCCAAAATCCACTGGAAAAAATAGAATTTTTTAATCAAGAAAGTTAACCAGGCTATTCACAGTAGAACCTAGTGATGATTCTTTTGGAATCCCTACAGTCAGATAAATACAGTCATAGATTTTCATATTTCAGAGGACATAGGAACTCACCATTTGGAATTCATCTGTATTATTTTGACTACATCTAGGAGAAAAGATGGAGCTTGGTAGTCTTCAGTCTCTTAGCTACATTCCCATAACAAGGACGTGGCAAGCTTTTTTGGAAAAAAAATCAGAGTAATTACTATTGTGAATTATTGACCACTTGTTCCACATATTAGGGGCTATTAACCTGGTTATCCATTATTTAAAGGAACTATATCACTTCACAAAACTGAATATTCTTAGGTGGTCAGCAAAAAGATTTTATGAAGTTGAAACAATTTTCTTTAATTATCCTTCAACAATTCACAGTCTAAGAACAATTGCCCTTTTAGCAAAATGAGTATAATGAACCACTCCAGGGAACTCAGAGTTCGTGCTGTGTAGGAACCTCTGTGTGTTGGCGTTAAGTAGTGGAGAATTTTCACAGCAGATGAGACCCATTAATTAGAGATAAACCAAGAAAAGAACCCAGAAAGGATCTGAGACTGAACTTGGGATGTCCTGATTCACCCTAAAGAGGAGCTTCTCAGATGTGGAGATGATGCACCATTAGAAGGATGTCACTGAGGATTTCTGGTTTTGGTTTGACTTGGAAGAAGAAATTATAAGAAAATGGACAAAATATCCTCATATAGGATGTTTCCTGGTACAGACATTGCAAACAGACTTCATCTCCCTGGGAAGAAAAGTTTATAAGTTATTTGTTATATAATCACATTCTGCACCAGGCAGAGGCAGCAGGAGCCTCTTTGGTGAACAGGGTGAGGAAAAAACTCCATACGAGTAGGAAAGTATGGATGAGTTTTAATTTTAAGTTTTGAAGAACCTATGATAAATTCTATTTTTTTTTTTTAAAGGACAGAATTCTGAGATCTCATAATCATAAATCATACTGAAATCCAACAGAACATTTAAAATTAAAAATCCCCCACAAATTCTTAGGCTTGGTATTTCTTGAATTAGCATTTAGAATGAAGCAGCAACCAAAAAAGAACAGAATCTGAATCTGTTTACCCTCCTGTTCTCTAAAGATTTCATACTCTTACAGATAATAGAAATGCCTGTGAAGTAGCAGCATGGCCACTCAGCTCTGAAAGATGCCAGATAAAAGTCTAATTCTTCATTCAGAGAAGTCCATCACTTTCATTTCCAGGCTTACTTGCACTTATTGTCAGATAGTGTCTGTCATATTTTCATAATTAAGATGAATCTATAGGGTTCACTCTCCCTGAGTGATGCTCTCTAAGTTCTGGTTCTCTCTACCTGCTTATAAAATAAAGATGATGAATAGACACCATCTATGTATTTATAAGATGTACACCGTGGCAATGGGATAGATTTATCTTTGTCTTTGTTTTTTTATTTCACCAGGTTCATCCTCTCCTGCTCTGGTAGCATCAGTGCAATTCAGTTTGAGGCTTTAAAATCTAGGAAAACTGTAGCTATAGGCAGAATTAAAAACTTTAATTAAAAGTAAGGGTAAAAAAGGACTTCCTTGTGTATTTATGTACAAATAGTCACACAAAATCAGAAATAACAGAGAGATTGTTTAACGTCACATCTCAGTGATGTCACACTAATTTCTGAGAGCACACTCTCAGATGCTAAAGCACGACACAAAGCTGGTTGTGACCCTTCAGTCATAACCTCCAGAAACTCAGGATATCCCAGAAAACATTGCATTTTGGCAACAAACAAACTCTGCTTCCACTGCCTCTCCTAATCCCAGCCTTTCACCCAGCTGGGGACCTCTTTTGTGAAAAAAGTGTCACATTTTCCTGTAACACTTGTTGGGACATCCTTAATTAAGCATACAATGCGCAATGTGCACCTCATCCAGTGGTCAGGAAAGAAAGGGAGCAAGAAATTTTTGTGACCATTAATCAGTATATTCAAAGGTATTGGCCCTGTATATTCTGATATTCTGTTGGAAATTTCCTTTCCTGTTACCACTGCCTCTTGCCACTGCTTGGACAATGAAAGGAGCTCAATTTACAACAAGAAGAGGATTCAAAATGCTTTTCTGGTGCTGTTTGTTCCAAAGCAGGAGTCAGAAGTTTTATTCATGGACAGAAATGAAGATTGAGCAGTGTGGTTTCATATTTTAGCAGTGGCAAACACAGCTTGCAATTGATCCAAGTTAGATGCAGAAAAAACCAGGAATGACAAGGCCACCCACAGGAGTGATAGAGAAGGTGAATTAGGGAGAAGCTTTTGTTTACAAAATACATTTTTAGTCAAACATGTAGTGTATTATGTTGCTCATACAGAATAAGTTTTCTTACCTGTGAGTGTTGACATAGCAGGACTGGGTTATAGACTGCAGTATGGCACAATTAAATGTATTTCTACTGCTTTTTAGAACAGTGGAACTACAGCCTAAATTTAATTTAGCTGCAGAATTTCTCCCTCAGCACAGCTACACTGCCTCAATCTCTCTCAGACTATTTAATGCTTTGTTCTTGTCAGAAGAATTTCCTTAAGAACATAATGCTTCAGCACAGTCTACGTTTAAAACTTCCTTTAAATGCCAAGACAAAGAGGAAAAAAAAATAGGGTTTTCTTGCATTTTCCCACTAATGGATTGCAGAAATCACCTTGGCTTACCCTGCATCCCTTCCTCAGGCTGGGTTCCCATGGAAGTGTGGCTTTGATGGAAGTCATGAATAGAGTGCTGAGCAGGACCCATTGTGATTAGACACCTATTTTGAAAAGGCTTTAGGAATGACAAACTGCACAGTTGCAGTGTTGCTATTTTATTTTATATTTAAGAAAGCCCAATGACATTTGGGATCTTCTAAAAGAGCAAAATGGATAATAAGAAATATGTTCCTTCAGTTTCCGTGAAGGCACTTTCTTGTCAACTTCTGTCATGCTCCAAAAAGTGTAAAATATTTTGTAAGAAACGAAATGAAAACTTCTGCAAGGAGCAGCTTTTTTGTCAGTGTAATGTAAGATGAAGTCTTCTGAGAATTCACAGGATGCACAGTGGTTTAAAGATTAAAAAGCCAGCAACGTTACAAACAAGTGAAAGGTCAGAGGGGGCCATCACACACACGGACATTGAATAATTCAGTGTTTTGCTCTGTGTGTCACCTGCAGAGCTCACAGAGTTGAACAAAGTGCACAATCATGGCTTGCTGAACCATGGTAATAGCCCAGATTAGGAAAGGCCAATATTAATAATAATTAACAAGCACCACTCAGGGCTCTTGTGAAGGTAAAAGGAAGAATGAGCTCTGTGGTTGGTGCCCTGCTCAGCAGCCCAGCCTGAGCTGTGCATCCTGCACCTGGGTGTGTGGTCAGGCTGGAAACCCAAACCAGACAATACTTTTATTGTCCTTTGTATGAGAATTGGTTTTCTCCGTGGAGCATGAGATGGAGAACAATAATTTGCAGCTGGGAGTGAGACTGGGCACGAGGCAGCTGCTGGGTAAGTTGCTCGGAGTGACAGTGAGTCTCTCTGGGAACCGTGTCCAGGGTGTCACTGCTGGCTGCAGCACAAAGCAGCCCCACGAGGAGCCCGAGAGGAAAGAAAAAGAGTGCAATTAGGAAATACAAAAGAGAAAAAATTACTTTGAAACTCGGCAGGGGTGCAGGGCAATGCAGTGCTCAGGAGCAGATGAGAACTCCCTCGGTCGGAGTGGAGTGGTCTGAGATCCACAGAGCACTGAGGATAAGGAGAGCATCCCCAGCCAAGCTGTCAGGGAAAACCCCACCACTTAAAGTGTCACAACTGCCAAGGACAGTGGCACTCATCTGGTGACAGTGCTGAACCCCTGTCACTTAGAGGCAATCATCAAATTAAGTTTGAAGTCTCCAAAAGATTATCTCAATTTAAAGGTGATGTTGGAATCAATAGGCTTTTGGATCTTCTAGGAAAAGAGGGATGTAAGTTGACTCAAGTTTACAAGCTTCAGACAATGGTCTGTTGAAGCAATTATAGGCTGGTTGGAAATCAATATCTGCAAATGTGAGATATTTGCATATTTTTTTTTTTTTTTGGCACAAACCTATTTGAAATAAACTACTCATTTTGCCTCTCCAGGCTTTGAGTTACTGCTGTTTAAAATCCACTTTATATTCTACATTCGGGATTCTTAGAATCAGGTAATAATATTACAAATAGTCTGGGAAAAAAAATGAATGCCAGACCTTGTTTAAAATTACTGTCGTGCACACCGTTAGAGAGAACTTGAATGTTCTGTGAAATGAACTTGATTTACTGTCTCTTTTCTCTCCTTTACTTTCAGGTAGATTTGAAGTACCTCAGTTCTGTGATGCCAGCTTTTTGTAGATTTACTTAGCCATCTTTCAACCATCTTGATGGACTATTTTGATTCTTTTTGTCCTTTCCCTGAGTAATTTTAAAGAACCACTAATTAAAGCTTTTCTATTGAATAATACATGTGCTTCATCCTCCCAAGTTTAGCTTAAGGGACTCACATTGACAAAAATACATTACATTCCTTTCACTTAATTTCATTAGTGGGACTTCTCTGACTTTTAGGGAACATACAGATTTTTCTCCAGAGCATGTTAGAGCACAGAACGATTAGCAGAGCATTAGGAGTAACCACAGCCCAGGAATAATGTCAGTGAGCCCTATGGCAGTACGTGAGTTCCAGGGCAATTTGGAGATGTTCTGTTCAATGGTGTATAAAATAGGGGATGCACTGCTTGGTACTTGAGGCATTTTCTTTAGAACTCCAGCCAAGTCTGATACACTAAATAATCCAGACTTGTATTTCCCCAATTTACCAAGCCGTGTATTTTATGCACTCTGTTGATAACAGAATTCCACCTACAATCGATATTTCCTTTTGGCATGCAAACCTAGGAAAGGTGGTGTTTATGCTGCTGAAAATCAAAAGGAGTTCTACTAAAATCAAGAGGGGTTTGTTGGTGTAGAAATAGGTTAAGGAAGGGAAGAATCATGCCAGGAGATGTGAGTGGGAAAGCATTGGTATTCTGCCGTGAGGAGAAGCTTCCTGCAATAATGAGTGCATAGCAGAGGCCAAACAGAAAGCAATACATTTGGGTTCAACATCACATTCACCTTCTGTGGGCTGAGAGCACATGGCAACAAAAGGAAATACGAGCAGTGATTTCAAATATTTCTTGTTATCCTTTCATTTCTTTACTGCTTTCTCTCCCTTCCTGTCAGTTATCAGTGATCATCATTTTAAAACCACTTGTAGTTCTGGGAACAGTTCGTACTCCTTTGTTGAAGCATTTATGATTGCCAGTAAAACTTTTCAGGCTATCATTTTATTTAATATAAGCCAGTCTCATTCTCTTTCAGGCTACTAGATGCATTTTTCTTTTTCATCAGCCAGCCAAGTTGCATGGCTGTGCTGTATGTGTGAAGTTTGGAATTAATGTTCTAAATTAAATTGCACTTATTCTCATTTTAGGGCAGCTCTTGCTCAGCTTTGGTGGTGCATATCCATTCATATGCAGGCAATTTGCTGACACTGATATTAATTGATAAATATGTGCTATTATTAATACAATTAACTTTTTTTTAAGAACCAGGTCTAATAAAGTGAACAAACGCAAAAAGCATCTGGGCTACCAGTCTCAATGTTTGTTCTATAAAAATTCACATCACATGAACTAACAATAATGCAGGTTCTGTTCAAACAGCAAGGAACTGTCCTGATAAATAATTTTGCAGTTTAAAATGTTAATAAAAAGCAGTTGATAAACTAAAATGCAAAACTGACTGAAATTCTGCCACTGCTGAGCTACTTGCCTTCACTGAGTATCTGCAGTTACAACTGCTATTTTACAGATTTGAAAATACAACTTCAAAACCTTTGCAGTAGTGCCAGGACTTCTCTCGCTGGGTCACCCACTCCTCCTCCTCCTGGTTCTCTGATCATTTCTGTGTTTTGTTATCCAACAAAATTTCATCTCCTCTTCTATCCTCTGCTACTCCTTCAGTCCATTTCCATCATTGTCCTGTCCTGATTTCCTTTTCTGTCTCCCCGTAGATAAAGTATCTGAATATGATGGGTTTAAAGGCCATCACAATACTGGTGGTTCACAGTTCCACATCCTGGCTCCCCATCACATCTCTCCTGTAGACAGAGAACTGAAATGCCACAGTCAGAATTATCCTGCTGATGGTTTTTTCCCAAGCCCTGACTGCTTTAGGTTTCTCTGTGTCCATCCAGCTTCTCGACCTTTGGGGCTGGGACACCACCAAGGGTGGAGCACAAACCCAAACAAACACGAGCTGATGCTTTGCCTCTAAAATAAGCAAAGTCTTGCAGAAGCAGCAATACAGGCTGGGGAGGTGGGGTTTTTGTATCAATGGGCGTTAAGGCATCAGCAGAAAAGTTGTGGTTGTGGTTTTGTTTGTTTTGTTGTTTTTTGTTTTTTGTTTTTTTTTTTTAAATTTTAGGCTTGCACACAAAATGTCAAGGCCAATCTAGCTGTGTTCTGTGGTTGCTACCTGAGGAGCTGAGTGTGTGACCCTGCACACCACCCAGCCAGTGTTTCACAGCACATTCCATTATTCCTCACTGTCCTTCCAGATGAGCAATTTCCCCCACCAGGAGAATTTTGTTTTCACCAATACTCTTCAGGATACAGCTTTCTGCTAGCATAACTAATGGCTTCATTAACACAATTTAGCCACAAGTGCAACCTTGGCTTTGTCATTGCTTTTGTTATGCCCTGAAGCAAGTTTCCTTCCAGGTTGTGCTCCCTGTTTAGCCACCAGTGTCCATCTGCACTTTCTTTCTGTGGCTTCATCTTGTGGCTGCATCTTTAAGGCATCTGCTGTCCACGAGCAGTGTTGTTAAATCACTGACAGTTAGGGCTTCAGAAATAAGGGCTTCTTGAAATCATATTTATTTGTGTGAGTCTCTCATGATTTTTCAGCCATCTTATCAGTGGTACCTAATTATGGCAATCACACTGAGGGTTTTCAAAATTGTTTTCTTTGTATTGGCTTGATTTTCTTAAGGCTGCAGCACCTAAAAATAAACAGTTCCCACCTGACACTCCATTCAGAAGCATTTTATGTTTGACTCTGCCTCATGTACTTTGGTGCCCACACATTTGCTGCCTGCTAAATCCTCACTGTCAATTTCTGAGGTTTTGCTCAGTCTTGGATATTTTGCTTATCCATTTATTTCAAATCTGAGAATACTCTGAAATTAAAGAATTACTTTCAGTTTTGAAACTGAGGAATTATTATAACTTACCATGCTGCAGATGTGTTATTTTAAAGGCACATTGTGTAAATAATGGGTAGTAGAATTTTGCAAAATTTGATATTTTTTTTGTGCATATCAACTTGGACACAGGATACTGGATATAGCAGAACCTTTATTTTTATAAAGTTTTTTCCCATTTTTCCTCCAAATTGTTCAAATAGAATTTGGAAAATGTTACAACTTTTAAAGAAAAATAAGTATTTAGATATCTTATCAAACACTCTCCCTGGAATACATCTATTTATAACTCTAATCAAAATCTCTTTAATCACTATCTAAGTTGTAGTAAACTTGAGGGAAATGTCTTTATTTAGTTCCCACAAAAGAAACCGTTAAACAAAACGTGCTGCCCTTTGTAAACATATCACCTAAAAAGAGCTTTATTTAATGGATTCCTGCCCTTTATTTTCATTTTCACCAAAACCCATTCTCCTGTAGGATTAAAAATCAAAAGACCAACTGCAAAGCAGATGTCTCAGGATTAGAATGCTAAGTTTTTTCTTTATTTCTTGATTTAAAAAATAAAAAAAAAAGGACAGTAGATTATAATCAACATTGTTTATTTCACTGCTTGACTTCCTAAATACGAGGGACTGGATTATGAGCTTGTGTGTGGATAATCAGAAAAGGCCAAGAATTGCCTGTTTTGAAAATCCTTTCCAACTGGGGGGGTGTNGGGGGGGGGGGGAATCTGTATCTAGCAAAGCTGATGGCAGCTCTTAATTCCTGATTAGTGCCAGAAGAAAAGCTGCAGAAATTAACTGAGCAGACAGTAATCAGAAAGCAGGGAGAGCCAGAAACTTGGAATGCCTGATGGATAAACTCTGATCATCAGCCTGACAGTGCAGGGTTTGTTGCAACACTCAAGGGAAACAGAAGAGGAACACAACTGGAAATTTTTGTTTGGTGGTTTGTTTTTGTTTTTTTTTTGTGCTACTCATGTAATGAAGTATTGGAATTGCCAGTTCTCACTTGTAGAGGCCTTTGAATCCTTCACCTTAATGCAACATTTAGCACCCAGTGTGGTGCCTTGTGCCTGTTTGCACTGCTCACCCAGGGTGGAGAACAGCACACTGAACCCTGAGGGGTCCTTAAAACAACTGAAGTGTTTGCTACCTTTCTTCCAGGACTGACTCCTGTTCCTGAACTACAGGGGACAAACAATTATTTGGATTATTCTTCCTTTTGCGTTTTCTGTGTTCGCTTATTCTTCCATGTGCCAGGCAGGTTCCCACCAGGCTGAATTTCCTTTCTCTCTGTGCTGTGGATAAGCCCTTAATGCTGGGTGCCCTGGGCTCTTAATGCTGGCATCCCTGCTCTTTACAATCACCTCTGGAAAAAATTATTCATAGCATCCTCAGAGATGTTCCAAAATACGATTTTTTAAATCCCTGAACTGGAAAAAAAAAAAAAACAAAAAAACACCCAAACATTTGACAACCTCTAAAGAATGCCCAGCATTTTAAGAAGAGTTTCCATTCATGTCTGAGAATTGCTGGGTGTGTGGCTGGGGTGGATTTGGTTGGTTGGTTTGTTAAGTCAAATTCCAGCTGCTGACAATGTGTAGGAATGAAGGAAGCCCCAGCTAGGAAGCTTAGGGGTTTTACAGGAATTAGTTTGCAATGTGGCACAGGGTTTGTGGCTGTCAGGATTCAGGATCATTCGGTGCTGGCAGTGACTCTGAAATGCCACCAGTCCCCACGGCTCCTTCAGCGTGGGGGGACACTTTAACTGACCCAATGTGCAACCTTTGTATTTTAATGTCCTCTGACTCCAGGACACAGAAACCCACTAGGTATCCTGAGATGACAGATGCAGTAAAACAATTGAATTTTGAGCCAAATTCTTAAGAAATTTAGATATCTTTAACTATCCCAAGCAGTGGTTTGCCAGCTTACAGAATTTCAAATGTTTTGTTGACTTGTGCCTGCACTTTTCCCATTATTTGATTTCTTGATCTAGTTTTGAGAAGATTCTGTTTTATTCCTTTTTTTTTTTTTTGTGAGTCACAGTGACCCAGTGGCCTAGTGCTAGTCACACATTTATCTTCTTCTTATGATGTGAAAGGAATGGCCATCAATGTGACCTTTCTCTTTTGAATAATCTCGAGCATTAATAGAAAATAATGCAGAATGAGTACTCTGAAATTCTTCATTGTGAGTCTCCTGTTCTCCACAGAGTGCTTTCACAGTGAGATTAATTCTTTGTAATGGCTCTGGGGGTATATTTAGCTCTCTGTCATGTGACACTCTTTCCTCTCCTTAAAAGTTGCATCATTTTCTTGAATATAACAGAGTGCAGACCTTCCCTAGAATGCTAATACACCTCACTCCTGGGTTTGTGAGTCTATCCCTTTATAATTATTGTATATTCAGTATATGTCAGTGGAGGTAGTTGGACTTTTTTGTACATTACCTGTCCAACTCTCCAGAGTGTGAATTCAAATTCATGGCATTTCTGGTGCCTGCAATTCCAAGAGCACCAATTACAGACCATAGTACCTGTCAGTCTAAGTTTTCTTCTTTTGGTGCTGAGTTATGACCATTTAAATCTCGTTCTCTCTCTCTTTCTGTACCTTGTAAAAGTGTTGCAGAAGTGTATTTCTTAGCAAAAATGATTCAACAACCCCAGGTATCACAGAGACCTGGTGAGCAAATGTGTCTGTTGAACCAGGGAAGTGATTGGTTTGCTACAACTGAAATAAAGCCTCTTGTTCCTGTAGTTGTCAGTGATTTGGGAAAGAATTCCAGTGTTTGAAACATTTCTAACAGATGCAGCTCAGCAAGTCATAAATTGATGGAATGCAGAGACTCAGAAAAGAGGGAAGTGATATTTTGGAATGTGTATCAATTGCAGGAGAGGGTGTTTTTTGTGGGATGTGTAATTAAAAATGCATATTCTGTCCAAAACTCCAAATGTGAAAAAAAACCAGTCAAATAAAAGCATCGAAAATTCTCAGATCTCTATTTTCATTTCACCGCTGGGACAGAGATGAAAAAACTTCCAGGAGCCAAAAGCCAATTTGTGTGTTATCCCAAATGAACATGTGATGCTAAACATCAAAAGCACTCAGAGCTGATAGCACTGAAGTGTGTGTGGAAATAAATGGATGGTGCAGGGAGGGGAGAAATAGCGAGAGACAGATTTGAGTCTTAATAAGACTGAGAGGAAAAAAACAAAACAGGAGAGTGAAACATCGTGTGGAATATAATGAGGTGAATCAAGAGGAGAGGCTGCAGAGGAGAGGGAGATGTGAGAAGCCATGGCACTGTTGAGTTAGAAGAGATGTCAAGGTGCAGAAGCAACAGGCAGATTAGTGGTGCAGCTGCAGGCAGAACAGGAATTAGTTACAGGGAATTATTTGAGCTCTACTCATTGGGAATTAATTTAAGCTAATGAGCGTTTCACTTTTTTACAAAGAGTTGGTGCCAGTTTGAAAAACAAGGAGACAGGAAATAGTTAAAATCTAAGGAGCTGCCAGAAACATAGTCTGGGATACCTCAGTGGAACCTGAGACTTACATGTTCCACTCCATGAAACAATTCAGATTCTGTGTCTGGCTTTGCCAAAGCCTTCCCTCAGTAGTGGGAATCTTGTCAGAGTTTGGCTGTCTCTGGAAAATATCCAAAGGACAAGAGAGCCAGAGCAGGTGGTCTGCTCAGATGTTTGTGATGTGTAGTTAGAAACTCCTAAGAGTGAAGGTATTTCGGCACTAGAGCTGTAAATTATGCTAATGTAGTCATGGTTTCATGAATGTTAACAAGTAACTAAACTTCAGCAAATTAACTAATGAAGAAATACTTTTAAGCATTGAAAAAATTGAGGCACTTTGTAAGGCTGCAGCTGGAAACAACACGTGGGATGATCAGAGCACTCCTGAGGTATTTTAGCTGTTCTCTTGTTAAGAACTTGGTCATTCTTTGTGCCTTTAGTAGGGGGGAGACTGATGATTTTCATTAAATAGTCCATCCATCTGCAAGCCAAGAGATAAGAGGATCACAGAAGTAACTTTAATATCTATCAAACTCTATGGGGTTTGATTTTTTTTTTTCTTTGTTCCTTGCAATGGGGAGAAGTATATTCCTGTGGTAGAACTTTTCTCATTAGGATGAGAGGATTTTCTTATTGTTAATGAGTAAATTAAATAAATAATTGGCAAGATTTGATCACTTGCAGCCTAATTTTCCTGTGAAATTAGGGCCATGGATGTGTCCAGGGTAAAGCATAATTTGTCCACTGGATCAGTGCATAAGTACTAATATTAATATGGCCATGGAGGGATTTGTTAAATGTGCAAAGTGAATTTGTTATAAGCTTGATATGAAATCATTGAAGATTGATTAATGCAGTTCCATTTGAGAAGTTGGCAAACAGGCTGTTTATGGAATTCTTTGTAATTTTGCTTTGCACTGTTTTCCAAAGGCACAATGTACAATGGAAAAGTAAAACAAACCTTGCTTTTTGTGTAGGAAAACACAATCTTGCTCCTAGCATGAACACTGAACACAGCAACTCCATAAGAGGACAGACACAAATAATTGTATTTGAAGTATCTTTAGCTGCTGTTTATGATAATGTTTTGAAGAGGAAAAAAACTCGATTTCCTGTCCTACCTGGAGGTTTTGGGTGCAAATGTCGTGGTTTATTTTTTGTGATGGCTCATCTCACCAAACTATTTTCTCATGCAAATATGACCTTTCTCTCATTTCATTGAATTAAATTAAATTATGGTCTTGTCTGGATTTGCAAATACTTCAGGAAAGGCAGAAAGGTTATCTGAGGAGAATCTGATCTGTGGGCTCCTCTACTGTTTGTTCCTTGCCTATTTCTAAAAAACAAATATTGTTTTACTTCTTGCTAACTTCTCATCTCTTCATTTATTGCTGGTGCCCCTCTGACGTCCTCAAGTAGATTGTAAAAGTACCTTCAGCAGTTCTGGAGCTTGCAGGCAATTCTCAGTGTCCTGTGTTTCTGAGTAAAACACAAGACTTCACTGGGCTCCTAAATTTTTTGATTAAAATTCAATAAATTTTCAAGAAAGATTGATTGACACTCTGGGATCGATGTACTGCAGACTTTTAAGAAAAGAATGGCAGCTGTGCTGCTTTTCCCCATCAGCACTGTCTTCCCTTCCCCTCATTTCCTGCCCTCCCTCCCTGATCCCAAAGGCCAAATTTGCCATCCTGGCCATGTATTTTGGTTTTTAACATGGCCACTATTGATAGTCCACAAAACAAATGCAAATAAAGACAAAGCTTGCAACCCAAGCAGACAGGATCAGGAATAACAAAAAGAGAGGAAACAGAAGTTCATCATGTTTTACATAGTAAAAGATATTTTACATGACATTTTATTCTTCAATTTCCTTAGAAGAAAAAGAGAAAAGGTCATTAATAATAACATTTATGCTACTGTTATTTTTTAGTAAGATGTTTTAAATAAGTCCTTGTAGTTGCAATGTCTGTAGTTTTTTTTCCCTTTTTTTTTTTTTTTTTTTTTTCTAATGTAAACTTAGATTTTATCTATGCAGTGCTGTAGGATGTGGTGAAGCAGTAGACTAGATATGATTTCTGCTTTATTTTGTGCCATCATTTTAGATTAAATTATTATGACTTTTTTAAGCTCCTTACTTTTAAAATAAAGATCAAAGCTGTTTGCTTTATCCATCACGTTTTTTTATTCCAAAGCCAGATAAATCAAAGAAGTTCAAGTCCCTCAAAACAACTTAATAGAAGTCTATTCATGGCTGGATTGAAAACTAAGAACAGACTTGGTAATTTTTAAAAAGTAAGAATTGCAGAGTTTAAATATTGGATTCTTTAAGAGATTGTAGAGGATTTGGAAGTGGAGGGGGGTGTTCTGGCCTGGCCTCATTGCTGTTGCCAAATACATTTGGTCTCAGAAATTTGGGTTTGCACTGGAACCCTCTCATTTTTGCACAATTACAGAGGTAGCTGTGGAAAAAAAAATTTACACTTTTCTCCCTGTTGTGCAGCAGGATGGAGCTGGAAGTGCCCAGGGTGCAGAATTTGGCACACCTGGCTGCACTGGGGCCGTCCTGTGCTTTGCAGGATGGAGCTGGAAGTGCCCAGGGTGCAGAATTTGGCACACCTGGCTGCACTGGGGCTGTCCTGTGCTGTGCAGGATGGAACTGGAAGTGCCCAGGGTGCAGAATTTGGCACACCTGGCTGCACTGGGGCCGTCCTGTGCTGTGCAGGATGGCAAATTAGCAATTTCCCTGCTGAGGAGCAGTGGGCAGAGGGAGGTGAGCTTGTGCTGGGCACTGCTTTCTCTGCTTCAGTCACTTCAGTGAACAGCCCTTCGAGTGGATGCACACTTTAGAAAGGTTTAAAAAGCACCTCTAATATTCTGCTGCTGTTTCATCCTTTATCTTCATTTACTATTGATGTCCCACTAATCTGATTTAATGTGTGAGGGCACAAAGCTCTGGCTGATGTTTCCTATGTGAAAGTTCCTTTGGTGGTTTTTTTTTTTTGCTCTCCTGCTGTTAGAAGTGGGCAGTTCAGGTTAGTGCCTGCAGAATTCCCAGCATTCTGGAGGAGTTTGTGTATCACTGTGCAATTCCCCTGCTTGCTGGTGCATTTTGTCAGTGCAGTTGGAATCTGATGCTTTGGCTGCCTGGTTCCTGCAGTGCCTCTGGCTGCCATGTGCCTAAAGCTCTGAGGCATTTCTTTGCCAGATTAACACGTGGGAACTTTATATTTTTTTAATTGCAGAAGTAATGTTCAGTTGCTTTTAAAGCCATCCCTATCCTCTGTCTAGAGACAAGTCCAGAAAGGACCTTAAATTCCATCTCTGACTGTGTTGTTGCTTTTTTTTTTCTGTAGGAGGGCATCCATGGGAAAGAAATATCCCTGTGGAAATACATTCAGAGCACTGGTATGAGGATAAGAATTCAAAATACATTCACAGCACTGTTTTGAGGATAAGAATTCAGAAATTGTAAAAAATTCAGTTAAGAAATGAGTGTGGCAACAGTGGCAAAACTGCCAGCTTTTTAAAATACCTAAAACTACACTTGTCTTTTGCCAAGCCTTTGTATCACCCTTGCTGTTGGAGGTATTGAGATTATTTAAATAAAAGAATGAAATGAAAACCACTTCTGCCCTGCCCAGGGCAGTGCATTCTCTGTCACTGCTCTGACTTTTGGCTGCAGTGTGCTCTGTGCTGCTCTGCTGCTGGAATTATCATTTCCAAGTTACACTCCCCCAAAGAAAATTAATCATTGGCAGGTTGATTGAAGAAAAAACCCTGGACAGATGGCAAAGGAAACTAATATGTGATGTTTTATTTTACAAATTGTGATTAATTTCAGTTTCATTTTATAATCCTTGAAGAGTAAATCTTTTAAAGTCCCATAAGGTAATATGAAGGAAGAGCTTTATGACTTAGTGGAAATTAGACAATAATTTTCAGACTTTCACTCTGGTTTTAGGTCTTGAGGATGCAGCTGAAAGCCAGAATTGGTTCATGGTTTTGAAAAACTCATTCATTTCTGTCAGGAATGATGATTCTGTCAAACTCTTGGTAGTTCTCAGGTTCTTTCTCCTGGTTCTATGATCTTTAATGAGTACAAAAATTTATCACTGCAGGAGACTGAAGATGCTGCAGAAACTGGGGGTTCACTGGTGTGGGAGCTCTGCCCAGACTGGGTCATTTCATTTTTCACATCATTTTCCCAGCAAAGGGCAGCTCCAACAGGAACCCAGCCTTCAACAATTACATTTTTATTTGGTCTGCAAACTGGGCAGTGAAAGGCCTTGAAAACTGTCCTTTAAAACTGAGGGACACTGGGTGGATTCCTGGATATGACCATGAATATTTAAGGCTTGAGGTACAATTTTGATGTGCAAAAATTTGTATAATTTTTCCCCTTGTAAATTAAAACCAAAAACATTATTGGTAACAGAAGAAATTCTGTTTGAAATCTTGTATTAGGCCTTACAATAACACGTACATGATGGAAATAATCCATGCAAAACCTTTGCTAGACAAAGAATCAAAAGAACTGAGTTCCAAATTAAATGAATACATTTTTTCTGTGACAATCTGATAGGAAGCTACTTCACCATTTCTTTTAAATCACTTTTTTTTTATTAGTGGATATTGCTGGCTATGATGAAGTCTGACTTTTTAAAATAAATAATTAATATTTTTAATTCTATTTATAATTTGACTACTTCTCTTACAAATTCTCAGGATAACTATGCCAGCTTATTCTTAGCCTTTCTTACTTAATTTTTACCTTATGAGAAAATCCCACCACTTAATCAAAAGAAAATTAAATTTCCTTGGATCACAAAACTCAAGAACTTTGATAAATGGTTTCTTTCATTGCACTTTCCTGTAAGTCTTGTTTTGCCTTTTGTGTAGAACATTTATACAACTCCCATGAATCCACTTGGATTATTACTCACTAAGAAAGCTTTTGCTTTAACCTTGAAGGTTTCATTTCATTTCTGAACTATGGGAAGGTATCTTTGCTCATCTGACATCCTTTTTGAATGAAACCTGAAAGTAAGCAGGCGTTTGCAGAGAAATCTTATTTTGTTAGGAGGGGGAAAAAAACAATAAATCAGTTTGCAACAGGTTTAAACTAAAAGTTTAACTAATTTATGACCTGCATTGGGAAATCTTAAAAAAACACCACAACTTTACCAGTTTGTGAGATTCCTTTGCTGTGATAATTATCACTGAGGAAGGTTTTCTTTGGCTCAATGTGCTTGGAAGAGTTGTTCATACACTTAGAGCAGGCAGACATGTGCAACTTTACTTTTTTAGTGTGGGAAATCCCAAGGTGTCCCTTTCAACCTTTTTTCAACCCAACTTTTAAACCTTTGGGGATTTTTTTTTTTCTTATTTGTATTACACAGAAACACAGGAAAGGTCATTAAAAGGATGTCAGAAGGAGTCAGAGAATAAATTAATGTTATATTAAATACTGCACAGTGACTCAAGAGAGCAGCCTTGAGGAGAAAGGATCCCCAAAGAAACTGTCATTATTTTAGATCACTCTTTCAACTTTTCTGCATCCCCTGGATCAGTGGAAGGAACTTTGTCACCTGTGACAGCTGAGGGAGTGAGAGCTCTGCTCACTCCCAGGGAAGGGACCCCCTGACCCTGTCAGTAAAATGTGAACCAGGTGCCACTCAATTTATCAGAGCCAAGGAGCCTCAATCAGAGCCCTGCTCTGGGGCACTCACTGCTCTTGTACTATTCAAAGGTGTTTCCTTGCTGAGAGTTTGCATTTTCCCCCCTGAAGCAGCAATGGAAATATTGAAGATTGTTTTATAATTGTGCAATGCCCCTACTACAGCAATAAATAGGAATCAGGGGACTTCCAGTACATGAAATAGTAACTTATCAGGGTTTATGGGTGTTGAAAAAATGGACAGAATCGTCAATTACAAAAGAATTTAAAAATATGATCACGTTTGTTTTGTATATCAGTAGTTACTGGGTCTCTGTAATGTAAAAAATTCTGTGTCTGTCTTAAATGACATTTAATGTTGAATCCGGGTGAAGTATATTAAATAAAGTCATTTAAATGAAATGGGGGAATGCTGAAAAAACTGTCACGAGGGTACTTAGTTTTATTAGGAAATGCCTTCTAAGTTAACTTTACCACGTTAATCACTTAGATCACTTAAATAATTATCAGCCTTATTCACTGGGGCTAAGCATTTAGCAGGGTTTAACAGCAATGTAGTGCTTCACAAAGTTAGCAGAGCTTTTAAATAATATTTATTGAGAGAATCATATAGGATAGTCACATGAGCTCTGAAAACAAAGCTTAAAATATCTTTAAAAGAGCAGCATGAGGGCACACAGGGAGTCTGTCTGAATCCCAGGCAGCCAGGCTGGGTTACCCCTAGCACTGCCTATTTTGGCAACCCAAACAGCACAGATTGGAGCAGTGAGTTATTTGCTGGGTTTTGGAAAGCTTACCTATGTGCAAATGCCCATGGCTGGTAGCATTATTATGTAAAAGTGAATGTCAGTCCATGCTTTAATCAAGATATAAACAGAGAAGCCCAGTAAAAACCAGTCTGTCCCACTGCAAATGCCTGCAGAGAGCTGGTGTGGTTGGTGTGCTGGCAGGCTGTGCTCCAGTGTCTGCACTAATGGGCAGAGTGATGGTAATTCAGTGATGCTAATTTGTCCCTGAGAATGCAGGATGAGGGCTGACACTCGAGGGAAATAAAATTTTTCAGGAGTGTTGGGAGTTTTCAGTTTCCCTAAGTCATGGCTGTCACTTTTAACACAACCTGAATTATGAATGCATGTGACCATACCACTGTGAGATTTACTTTTTCTAAGAGTGCCACTCTGGAGGAGACTTATTTCAACAGCTAGGGCTGGATTATTGGTGTTAAAAATCATTAACTGCAAATTTAATTGATTATTTGGTTTAGGTATTATCCTTTTAAAATCCAATAGGCACCGTTATGGGAGTAAGTAATACTCAGCAAGTATCCTGAGAGAACTCTGAGGATGAAATAGCTTTGGTATCTTGTGGCTTCTTGTGCCTTTCTGTGCCTCTTTTGTGAGCCTGCATGGGAGTGTGTTCCTGTGTGGGAGAAATTCTGTCTCAGGTGTGACGACTTCTGAATTTTGAGGAAGATGAAAAAAAGGTAAATGGCTGATAAATCCATGGTTTGGGTCCTTTCTGCTAAGAT
The DNA here is from genome assembly GCA_013400775.1 of Chaetops frenatus. Taxonomy (NCBI): domain Eukaryota; kingdom Metazoa; phylum Chordata; class Aves; order Passeriformes; family Picathartidae; genus Chaetops; species Chaetops frenatus. The sequence continues at coordinate 714,137 of VZTR01010729.1, read as the reverse complement.
GTACATATTACTGTGCTTTGTCTTAACACCTGAAGTTAAATCTATTCTACTGATCGTTTGTTATTTATTTTTTCCTAATATACCAGATTTTGAGTTACGTAGGAGATATTAAAGGCTCAACCCCAAGTTTTGTGGTAAATGGGTAAGTGCTGAGTGTCAAAGATAAGCACAATAGTCTGCAGGACAGATCAACTCTTTCCCAAGAATTGGTCTCAATTAGAGGACTTTTGATTCATTATGAAATTACAATGCAAACGAGGATGCTTCAGTTTGAAGATGCTACCCTCTCCTCTGTTCATTCCATTCCTCACTGGAGAGGAAGAGGTTTCTAGAGAGATAAATGCCAAGTGTCTCTCACTACAGTCCTGCAGAACTGCTGTCTCTCCCACTCTGTGATCCACATTACTTAATTGCTTACTTCCAGTGTTGGTCCATTTTATCTCCTAATTAGTTTGTGTTTGGAACAGCATTTGGCAATAACAATCCAATCTGCTTTGCCATTTGGTTCTCCATTCATTTGCTTCCAGTGGTTTGTTTTACTGAGGGGGGGAATGAAAAAAGAAAAATTTTAGAAAGGGTTTTTTTTTTTGCCACAAGGTAGCCACCACATGAGCAAATCCCACGCTGAGGAATTTGCACATAAGTTTTTTGTAGATCTGCTCTAAACCTCACTCAGATTTCAGCTTTAGTGCAGTTTTAGCTTGCAAGGACTGACACATCTGTATTAAAAGCTGCAGGGGATGCTTGGTAGGAAGTGGAGACAACCCCCAAGTGCATTTTTGTTGGATGTTCCAATTCCTGCCTCTCATCTGCTTTTCCCCATCCCAAGCTCCTTGTCCATGGCAGCTCCGTGTGCTGCTGCTCTCATGGGGAATTGCTTTGTCCAAATTTTAACTCTGTGCCAAGACCTGTCATCCCAAGCTTTTGGAACAGTAGATATTTTCAATATGTGATTGTCCCTGAAATAATGTTGGATATCTGTTGGCTCTCTCATAAAAGGAACTTCCTCCTTCAGCCATTTGTTTTCCAAAACTGATTGCCTGTGGCATGGTTGTTTTACCTGTGTCTGAACAAGAGAATCCATAATTTACTCCATGCTTTAAATCAGGGAAACATCCTTGAGTGAAGAAAAAAATGTTGTCCTCGCTCCCAAAACAACATTTTGGACTATGTGAGAATGTAAATTTAGCACCTATAAACTTCCTTGTCAATAGAAAACATGTAATGACACTTCATTTTCTCTAGAGTGTAGCTAAATGAGGAATTGTTGTAGGCAGAGGACAAAGAACTCCCAACACCCCTGTAGAATGACAGGCAGTGGATAAAGAGGAGGAAATTCTTGATTCTTTTGCTGTATAATAATATATTAAAAAAAAAAAAATCTACTGTGGCATGATACACAATTGGGCCAGAAAAACAGAACCTTGGTAATGAGCTGCCTCTTCATTTGAAGTGACTTTGTTAGCCACCATTAGTTATGGCATGTAAAAAGTCATGGTTCTTTGAATAACTCTGTATTTCTCACCCCCCACCCCACACACCCCCAGCACATATTTGTCACCAACTGTTTGGGTCTGAAAACCAGACTGATTAATAGTTGGAAAAGCAAACTGTAAATCAGCTCTAGCTGATGTATGCCAGGAACTGCAAACTAGAAGTTTCAAACTTCTACTCTGAACTTGTTTGGCTTTTCTCATGTTTTTTTCTAACCAACATCTTCTTTCTAGAAACGAAAAAAGAGTGGGAAAGGTAGAAGACATTATTCTCAGTTTATGACACTCTGTGTTTGTTGTACCTTTGATTCTTTGAGGTACAGTTAACATATTTTACTTTCACAAGTTAGTCCAGCTTCTTGTGAACCCTCAGCCTTCATAGCATTTGCACCAGTGAATTCCCCAGTTTAACTGTCTGAAAAGGTAAATGGTTTTGAGGTGTGGTTTTTTTTTTTTTTTTTT
>VZTR01010729.1:689228-712160 GCA_013400775.1 Chaetops frenatus | reverse complement strand
TTGTTGTTGCTGTTTGTTTTTTTTACTTCTTTCTTGCTAGTTTTCCTTGATGCCTGCTGTGAGTTCTTCCACTCTTATCCCAGTACAAGGAAAATACAGTGAACACTCAGTCTTTGCCACTCAGAGTAAAGGTGTTGTTATACACCCAAAGTCAACTCTTCTGACAGGAGAAGAGTTGTTTGTTCACTGTCCTTGCTACACAAAGCCTGCCTTACCTGTGATTATGCTGTCTCTGGGGTTTTTTGGAAGTCCCTTGCATATTTTCTGATGAGTGGAGCCAGGCTTACACACAGTATTGAAATATCTGTAAGTGCTTTAGAAGGTGTTTCATGCTTAACTGCCAGAAAATTACAGCTACACTCTGTGGTCGAGGACTCAAGGTATCTTTAGTATTTAGCCTGATATTACCTGACACCTGGATGGATCTGGGGTGGATGTTTGCATGTCACTTGACGTGTTTTTCAAACATCTGACTTGAGGTGTGAGATAGCTGGATTTGTTCTTGCTCTAAAGCATTCACATCTCAGATTTGAAATCAGAACATCAATAGAACAATTAAGGATCCTGCTATCTCCACCATCAGATCAATGTCGTTAGAGTGACACGTGTGAGTCAGGATTGCAAAGAGCTCCGTGGTCTGTGAGGAGGATTTAATGTCAATTTAGGAGAATTTCATGACATTTACACACATGCTTCTTTCCTGCAGTGGTTGGCTCGTGTAGGCAGAGCAGCAGACAGATGCTGACACTCCTGAGGAGACTTTCTCTGACTTTGGGAGGGCTTTTGGTTCTGTATCAGGATATTCTTCCTCAGTGTCCAGGCAGGAGCAGGGAGGAGCCATCTGTGCTTTGTGTCCTTTCTGTGGCTCTGCTGGGTTGCCTCTCACTGACTCTCCAGCTTCCACAGAGAGGAATGAGAAAACTTACAGCAAAATCACCAAAAAGCATCTGACAGGCAGCAAAGTGCAGCAGCTCCTTTCCATGGATTCTGTGCAGCAATCCTGCTGCAATCAGATTCAAACAGCAGGGCAGCACTTGTACTCATAGCACCAATATCTGTCTGTGGGATTTTTCCTCAGGCATGGAGAGGAAGCCTTTGTGAAGTTTCATCTGTGTCCATGTGGGAGATGGAAACATTTTTGTTATCCTAGACAAGATGAACACTAAGAAAGTGAAAATAAAATCCGAGCATCTGATTATTAATCTTATTTTTTTAAAGTTCTTATTGTGGCTGCTAATCTGAAATTTTGCTGCATGAAATTGACTCGTCTCCAGCTTTGTAGGAATTGCAGACAGTGGTCCTGGTTTCACTACTAAATAGAGTTGAAGTTGATAAATGGAGGGTAATGAAAAACAGTAATTGTTCTGAGGAAATCACCTCAAATTTTTATTAATCTATGGTTAGATATCCATAGCTTATTTACCTTGAACAGACCAGTATTAACCTCTCCCTTCATGGATGGATGGTCAAATGGATTTTCTATTTTTTTCCAGCTCTTCATTCGTTTGGGACCAGAAAGGTGACCACTGGTGACAACCCATTAATTTAAACAACTTCTGTGTTTCAGAGAGAAAGGTGCAGGCTGAGGTCTGTGGGCTATCCATACATGGGAGTGTCCCCACATCCATCCTTGTCAGTAAGACTAAACAAGAAAATGATTAAAACTTCTTCAAACAGGATGGATTGAACCTTTCAAAGTAATGGGGCTGGAGTTTTGCAATCTGTAATGCAGCCCCACTGCTCTTACAGTGATTTATCCAGCAGTGACTCACTTTGTGAGGGAGTTTTTACACTTTTTACAAGTCAACATCTGGTGAAGGAAAGTTTGGGGTTTAGTTTGCTTGATGTGTTTTACTTGTCCTGTTTTGGGCTTCATTCTTCTCAATGATACTTTCATGCAAATAAATCTTCCATTATTTGTGCTGGAGAGGAAAAGCCCAGGCACCTGTGGACAAAAGTTCCCAGGCTCTAAAATTAGATTTCTGTACCGAGATCTGAATTTGCAGGAAGTGATCAGTTAAAAGCACATCATGTGGTTCATCTGTAGAAGTCTTTCACCATACACAGAGGTGGGGGAAAAAATATTTTTTCTTTTTCTTTTCTTTTTAATCACTCTTATTTCTCCCAAGCTGATCAAACACACAGGCACAACTTGCTAAGATTGAAGGCTGTTGATTTTGCCAGAAGTAATTTTAGCTTTTGCCCACCTTGGAGTGCTTTTACATCACCATAAAGACAAATCCAAACTGTGTTTGTCTTCTGAACTGTGTTTTTGGGGTGCTCTGTCGCAGTCCTGGTACAGATCTGAAAAACTGAATGAACACAAAACACAAATAAAGCCTTTCTTCATAATCAACATCTCAGAAACAAATCACAGTGTGCACTAATGAGACTGGGTGAAAACTGACAGTACACAAATCTTTGTACTTCTGAGATTCTGCATGTGTGTGTGTGGTTGCACTCAGCACTGACTAATGAGAAAAGCTGAAAAAGAAATGATAATTGCTTTTTATCCTGGAGTTTATGAAACATGCAAGAATGTTGCTTTGTGTCAACACTAGACTCTTTCCCAAATAAATCTACATATGGAGAATGAAATAAAAAACCACATGCTATAAACATAACAGCTGAAAAGCATGCTTGTCTGAAAGAGCAAGAAATCAGGGAATAGCAAGCAGAGAGGATTTTCAGCATCTACTTTATACACTGCAGATTGCTTTTCTCTGAATAATTAGGGTCCTAGGAATACTTGGATGCTGCTTCCTCTAAAATGCAGTCTATGCTCTCTTCTTTCTCAGAACACATCATAGAATCCCAGAATGGTTTGGGCTGGAAGGGATCTTACAGATCATTTATTTCCACCCCCTGCCATAAGCAGGGACACCTTCCACAGTCCCAGGCTGCTCCAGCCTGGCCTTGGGCATTTCCAGGGATCCAGGGGCAGCCACAGCTCCTCTGGGCACCCTGTGCCAGGCCCTGCCCACCCTCCCAGGGAGGATTTTCCCCCCAGTATCCATCTAAACCTGCTCTCTGTCTGTTTAAAGGCATTATAAATAATTCCCTTTTTTAATTCTCCAAAGGCTGGGGAGCTCACTGCTCCCCTCCCCTCCAGGGCAATCCATCTCCTCCTGAGGGGTTACTCACAGTAAGACTGAAAAAAGAGCTGGTGTTGGTTGGGAAGCCACAACTGAGGGAAAGAGGAGAGAGGTTTGGGAAGAACCAGGAATGGGGAATTGCTCTCTGGGAGATGCAGGGCTGCTTTAAACTCAGCTTTATCTCAGTGGGAGAGCCCTCCAAACAGCCACAGATCCCCACTGGGGTCACTGCTTTGAAAAACCTAAAAGACATGACTAAATTGTGTGGGGTTTTAGCACAAAGGCTTATTTAGGATTTCATGATAATTAACTTATTTCTATTAGAAACATCCTTCCTGTTGTTTTAGAGTTTTGTGAAGAAAATAGGAAAATTATGTCAGGATGCTGGAAGCCTGAAAGTTGTCTCAGGGCAATGCAGAGGGGACTGAAAGGCTGAAAATTGACTCTTTCCCACTTTGAAATGTGTGTTGTGAGCTTCCCATCAGCTTGGCTGCTGGCACAAGCAAAATGTTGCTGTTTGCAGGTAGAGAGGGAAGAGTTTTAACCGAGAATTGTTAATTAAAATCAGAAAATTAACTCCAAATAGTAATTTTGCTACTGATTTAAATGTGAATATGTTTGTTTGTATAACAGTACAGACGAGTATGAGCTCTAAAATATGACTGTGTTCAATAAGACACTGGTCCAAACCAAGAAATTTATTCTGTATTTATTGATTATTGATACTTTCTCTCACTGTACAAAGCAGACATTCTTCCTAAGTGACCACTTTCATTCTTCAGTGTCCAAAAGCATAGTATTAAATAAAGGTAACTGCAAGAAGTAGCCAACAGTCTGGTTGTTATTTGTGGATTGACACAAATCATCAAAATTCCACCAAGCAGTCTATTTATTTATAGAAATGTCAAGAGCTTGCTAAAAACTGTGGTCAAGCCAAATTAAGATTTCAAATTATATTAATTAGAGGTATATTAAGCTATATGAACAGCATAATTTCTTTTTGTACTGGAAAGCTTTAAATGGTTGCACCAACACTAATTAAAAATGTACAGAAATCCCTTTTTATCACCAGGCTGCCTGCCTTGTTCTACAGGTGTTAAACAATGCAAATGGCTACAAAAGAGAATTTAGGAAAAACTACTCAAGTTAGGGTTAAGTAGTGCTGAATAGTGCTATATTTTTTATGGTTCATTAAATAGATTCCTACAGCAAACATCATTGTTTCCTACAGGTTTTTGAATATAACATCAGATACTGAGCTCAAAATGGAACAAGAATTTTCTGAGCTTTGCTTTTAAAGTATGCAAAAAAGAGCATTTAGTTGAGTGGGTTTCCAGGCAGAGTAAATCAAAGCTCTCACAGCTGATTCTAAGAAAACATAAAGATCTTCAATACTGCAAAGATTGGAAAACCACAAGGTATTGCTTGTGATACAGAATTTTTATTTTTCCTCTAATTAATGATCAACTGGGTTTTTTTATGCCTTCTAAATGCTTTCATTAGCACAGCATCTTTGTGGCATTCTCCCAGGAATAAAAAACTTCGTGTTTCATAAAGTTAAAACATTTCCCAGCTTGTTGTCCATGATCCATTCTGACTCTCAGTTGTTTCCAAATCATTCAGATACATCTCACAACAGCCCAAATATTCTTAAAGGCCTTTGCTAAGGCTTCAAATATTGCTTAATTCACGTGCATTGGATTCTTACACAGAGACTTTCAAGTGTAAACAATAACATTTGTTTCCTGAACAAAAACGCAAAAGTATTTTTCACATTAAAAAAAAAATAAATTAAAAATCTGGCTCTGAGTTTTGAAGCATGGAAGTTCACTTCCTTAATTAGTCAACTTCACCTCTTAGCTTGGAAGTTATCAGATCTCTTATTATAACCTAAAGGGATATACATGTTCTTATTTTTTCCAGATGGGTTGTGGAGGGAGCTCTGATGGTGTGGGGGTGTTCAGGATTGATTAGAGAGTGGCTGCTATTAAAAAAGAGCTGTTTTGTTGCCTGAGATTCAGTTTGATCTGGGGAGGAACTCTCTGGATGCCTGTGGGCATTTGCAAATGTTTCCACATGTCTGAGAGGCAGCCGAAGTGGCTGGAGCAGGTTTGAGCTGCAAAATGAGTGACTGAGGGCAGAGACCTGGCTTGGTTTTAAGTGTTTGTCTTAAATAACGACACATTGACAATTTAAAAATCATTCTTCATTAGCTTCAACCCAATGCCAGCCAGACTGCACAGCTGAAACAAAAAAAGAACCCAGAATCAACAAACTAACCACAGGGGGCTCTTGCTTCTTAGGGATGCTCAAAAGTGTGTTAAAATGTTAGCAGAGTGTGGGAAGTCAAAGAAGAAACCTGACTTTTGTCTGATCTGACACAAAAATAAGTGGATTGATCTGATGTAAACAAGTGGATTAATGGGAGTTACAATGGTTTGCAGTCATCAATATGTTTTTGTAATAAACTGGTGGTGGTAGGAGAGGGGAGAAAAAAACCCAAACCTCTACCTGCCCTTCACTGATTCTTATCATAAAAGGAAACATTAAAGGAAAAGCAGGACAAGATGTATATTTCAAGCAAACCAGACGAGGCTTTTTTCTCTGCTTGATTTTGCACTTGGGGAATTTTACTTCATCTCTCCCTTCAAAGGTAGCAGAGAATTCATTTATTGTAGCCCCAGGTTATAATAGCAAAACAAAGGCTTGCAACTTAACATACAGAAAAAAAACCCCATACAGGAAAAACAAAGTAATTCAATTAGACCAGCTTGTTGGGTTGTTCTTGGACATTTGTGAAGCTGGGAAGGACACGTCACTTCTGCTTTTAAAGGAGGTTGTCTGTCAGCTGGGAAAAAGGAGTCTGGGAGAAGGAAAAGATTGAAGGGGAGCAGTTGGACTGAAGTCACTCAGCTTTCTCTTCTCCAAGGTAACTGGCAGGGCTTTTAAAGGGAAAGAACAAGAGGTCAGACCAAGAGGATTGGTCAATTCTAAAGATAATGAATTTATTCTAGAAGATAAACTTTCCTTGAAGTTGAGGTAGCTGAGTATTTCCTACAGATGACCACACAATGAGAAATTGGTGATAACACAACTATTTCTTCTCTAAAGCAAATCACCTCACCTTGAGTAATTTGTCTTAAGGACTCACTGTAGTATCCTTCCCTGAGATTTCATTTGCTGAATTTAGAAACCAAACACCTTTATAATTTCTAGGATATTTTGGCTTGTTGTAGTGGAGTATCTTAATGTGATGAATGTATCATTGTAAATTCCATTGTATGGCTGAACTCAGCGACTCAAACTTTTTGACCTACACAATGTCATACATGAGCTTGTAAATTATTTTGGGAGATTAATTTAGAAAAAAAGAAAAATCTGGTCGATTTTTACAAAAAAAACCTGCCAGTGGATCTTGTAGTAAACTGAGTGTGTCAAGATCTGGATAATATTTTTGATGGACCTTTATCATGGAAAGCAATTTTTCCCTTATTAAGGAAGTTGCCAAACCAATTAGCAAAGGACACGTGGTCCAAGCTGAGCTGCACAAAGAACGTGATTTTGGTTTAGCAAGTGGAGATTCTTTGTGGCTACAGAACCTCTGAAGGCCTGAGGGGCAGTTTTTCCTGGGCTGGATGAGTTCCCACTGCTCAGGGGATGCAGTTTGCACGAGAGCCTGTCCTTTCAGGGTTGGTTTGCCTCAGGGAGAGCCTCTCCAGAGCCCTCTCCCATATTTCTGTGACCTGCACTGTTCTTCACTTCCAAGGCCTCTCCAGCCAAAATCAGTGCAGCCGTTTTTGCCATCTGCTTGTAGTCAGCTTCCCACTGGAAAATGTTTTCAAACACGAGTCAGTTTTAGTTCTTGGCAGCCCAGCCCAATCAACCAGACAGGTTTCCTGAGCTGCCATTGTACGGAGAAAAAAAATGTTAATAACTGGAAACCTGAACTCTAAATAGGGAATCTACAATTTTTTTTTTTTTTAATATTTATTATATGTCCCCTTCTTTCTATAGTATTTCATTTGGTCTTTCCTACTCAGTCACCCTGGTGCCTATAACTTCTTCCTTTCAGAGCAAAACCAGATATCAAGTACTCCTAGTTTTCCTTTTTCTTTTTGCATCCAGCAGTTCCCATGGTGCTGAAAATCAGTTTTTAATTTCCCCAGTTAAAAATAGGTTTGAGTTCAATAAACAAGAAGATGAAATCAATTTTTTTTTTTTTCCCTGGGACAGGTATGTCTCTCCCTAATTTTCTATGTATTCAATTCCTTTCCAAATCCTCATAAGTAATCCTGCTTTTACAAACATATTTATCTTCCTTTCTGGAGATGAGAGTTGCAGATGGTGAGATTTTTATAAAAATATTTAATCTGGAAATAAACTAAAGAGGATTTAAAACTCTGATGGGGAAAAAACAGATGAAGAAAAGAATCTTGAAGTGATACAGGAAGTTCAAACCCATTATATTTAGTATGTTAGTGTCTGTTTGCATTTTATTTTTCTCCTATACAGAGATGTAAGCATAAATTTCAGGAATTCTTGTAATGTACTACATTCTCTGCTAGCAGGGACCTTAAACATTTGTAAGAATTTGTTCATAACATGCTGATCATGAAATAAACATTTCTCAGTTCAAAGAAATTTGAAGGTTTTCAAGCCTGTCTCCTTTTAAACATCTTTGTGCAGGTCCAAAACTTCTATTTTAATTTGTATTTAGTGAGCTAATATCTTTAACATGCTAAATTTCAACGAGGGGGAAAAAAGATTGTGAAAATGTGCACTGAAACATTTCAAACAAACAGATGAAAGAAGAACATGGTGGGAAATGCCTCTGAGATTCCCTTCAGCTGAAGGGCTTTAACAAACAGCACTTTTCCCTTTGCTGGCAGACAGAGCAACCAGAGCCATCCCTGGGCAGCTGCAGGGGCTGAAATAGAGCAGGGACAATGCTGGGTTTATGACAATAAAAGAAAGAATTGAGTTTTGTCCCACCTGTGGAAGAAATTCTGGCCTTTTAGAAAGAGAGAGAAATATATAAGCTTGTCTGTAAAATGTTAACAATCCCTGAATCACCATTGTTCAGTGAGTATTATCTGGGGAAAGAAACTTTTAGGAGACCTCCTTCACAAAGGCTGTGAGACGTGACTGTTTTATGTAAATAAATGGATAGCCCTAAGGAGATCATTCATTACTTCTGCAAAATCAACTTTGGAGGTATGTGGCGGCTGGGAAAAATGCATCTTCTTTAAGAAGTGAGTCCTTTTCACATTTTATTTAAGTATCTGACCAGAGGGAGGGATATGGATCCCAGTTAGAGGATTATAAAGTTATGTATATCACTTATTATTTCATTCTCCAAGGCAGTATTCTGTTTAAGGAGGGAATTGAGAGAAAAATGGACTTATGTTTGGTTTTGGTTTTGTGCTAATTTATAGGCTTCTTTTATAAGCTACTAAGCAGAAAGAGTTATGAAGTGATCTTTTCATAGCTAGGATTGCCACTATAAGTTTTTTCTTCTGTCCCCACAGCATTCCAGTATTTTCAAAATGACTTTTCTCTTGGAACCTAGACCACTTCTATCAGAGACTGAAGCTGTCCTAAGCCTAAAATCAGCCAACCCTCAATATAATGTAAACAACTACAAAACACTCAAGGTAATCCTGTTTAGCTTTTGCTGAACAGCCATGCCATTTAGAAAATATTTCTTCCCATGCTGCAGTTCCCTTAGAAGGCAGCAAGTCCTGCTCAGAGGTGGGGAAGCAGCTCTGCCCTCCAGCACTGTGGCTGCTGCCTCCAGTTTGGTGTGCTCAGTGTGGGCACTGCTAAGAGCACCCCAACACAGTCCAACAGCTAAAATACCACTGAGGGCTGTAGGAAAATTGGCTCTGAGACAGGTAGATGAGGTTATGATCAAGCAAGAACACTCTCCAGGTTTTCAGCAGAAGTTCTGCACAGTAAATCCATGCACAGTGCCTTGTCCTGATGGACTAAACCCACAGAGATTGTGCTTGTGCCTAAATCAGACATGGGAACACAGCCCTTGCTGGGTCAGGTTGCTGTTAATTAAGGTAATTGTTCATAGCTTCCTTCAGTACCTTCTTCTTACATATCAAAAAATGCAGCTGAACTTTGAATTCAAAGTATTATCTTGTCTTCCTTAAGAGTTACCTTCTCTACAGTTCCTTAGATCATTTTTTGAGTTGGACTGTGCTGAGGTATGTGCCTTAGATGCTTCTGCAAATATAAATAGGATAAAATAGAGCCAAACTTCAAACAAAAAAAAGTCATTCTTTCTGTTACCTGGCCATGTATTTGAAATTGCAGTGGCTGCTGCTTTTGCACTGTGGAGCTGCTGGGTGTAGAGGAACAGTGTAGCTGTCACTGGAGAGGGAAGGGATCCCTGGCAGGGTAGGATGTGCAATTCAGTGCTGGAGATCCCTGCATTCATTAAAGGTCATGAATATCCCAAACATGCAGCCCTGTCTCAACTGCAATGGTAATGAATTGGGAGAGCTGAGTTTTCCAGAGATCTGAATGTATTATTGTGAAAACAGCTCTAATGACTTCCTGACAAAATTTACAATGAAAACATCGTTCAGCTAATTAGTTTTGCTTCTATTCCTTTGACAAGAGGGCCATGGCATGTGCTTGTAATTCCCTTTGGAGTACAGTGTTAGATTTTAATATGTACACTTTATTTTCCAGCGTTTAGTTTATAAAATAAGAACAAGCTTTCTGCTTTATTCCCTGCTCTCTCTGCTATCAACTGTATTAAACAGACACACAACAAATAGAGATTCTTAGAAAATGGCAATATTTTCCCCAGAAATTTTGCAGCTGTTACCTGGACATTTTTCTTTACTGTCTGCATGTTTCCCTTCCTGCTTTAGGTTAAGCACCTTTCCATTTAAATAAAATATGCTTTCCTGTAAAACCATACATCTTGTCTTTTGTACAGAGGAGTAGATAAACAAGAAAGAAGAAGAAGAAATACTTTTTCTTTCTTGTATATTGATTTAGAAAAGTAAGACTATAATGGAAACAATAACATAACTTTATCCAAAGCTGTAGTGAAACTTCATAGCCATGAGTGGGCAGACTGAGCCATTTTTTAGAGAACAACCTCTCCATTCTTTACAGGAGTTGCAATGTTCTGTTCCAGTGCTGAGGGTGGAGAACAGCACCTAAACTTGAGTGGAATTCTTCACACTTCTTAGGCTACTCTCCTCTTAGACATATTTTCACCCTTCTTCTCCTTCTGTGTGAATAGAGAAAGTAGAAAATGTCCAGACACTAAATGCAAGTTTTCAAGGGGGAAAAAAAAAGGTCTTTGGTTGAAGTGCTCTGTCCTCTAAAAGTAGAACTTGGGCTGTGAAGTCAAACAAAAAGTCTGAGCTCCTAGGAGATTTATGTCCTTGCTATATTATTCAGTCAATATCTTTAGTTATTTGGAAACATTTGGTGATTCTCTAATAATATTAGAAGTATGTTAATATTTCATTGTTTTTTCCCTAATGTTTCCTGCTAATCACTTATAGAAATGACCATTAAAAATTCAAGGACTGGAACAGCTCCACTTGGTTTGGAAGTACACAGTCCTATCCTCTAGCTCTTGTTGCTGAAAACACAGTTAATGGCACAGTTGGGGGAAAAAAAAAAAAAAAAAAGAAAAAACCCCCCAATTTTCAATTCCTATTTTGATGCAATTTTTTTTAAATTCATGATAATTTATTTATGATTGCATATTATCAGTATTGCAGAAGCACTGAGAAGCTTTGAATAAGTGTTTAATTATATCAGACACTATAGACATGCAAAGCAAGCAAAAGAAAGGCCATTCTCCAGCTACCTTATAATCTTACAAGATAAAGACAGGGTGGGAGAAAGGAAGCAGCTTTGTCATCACTTTGCAGATCAGGCTCCAGCACTGCCTGAGCCCTCTCTCTCTCGCTGTGCCCATCACTTCCACTGGGCCTCGACTGAAATCTCTTGAACATGCGCTCAGGAGCAGCTTCATTCAGCAGCACAATTCCTTGCTGTGTGCCAGAAGTGGCTGCTTTGCTGAAAACCTCAGGCACTTCAGAGAACACATCCAAGGCATGAGCAAATTTGTCAGCCCAGTGGAACCATCGGTCATTTTGCCAAGGCAAATCATCAGTGATTGAGGGCACTTCTCAACACTCTGGCTGTGGGAGGGTTCCTGCCTCCAAAATGAGCAGTGCAGAGTGTAATGAAATCTCTTTTCCTGTTGCCATTTCTCACAGTTCTCGGCTGAGTCTGTTGTTTGATAAATTGCATGGGATTATAAAACCCTGTGTTTGAAGTGCTGGTGGGACACTGCTTTATCCTCTGGGCATGTGTGGGAGCGTGTCCCAAGCAAATCTCTTTTATGTCCCATTCCATCCTTAGTGTAATGTGTTGTGTAAAACTTCATAATCCAGGCTCTTGGTGCTGATCCTTCAGTAGTAATATCTAAAAATATCTTGTGATTCTCTCTGAATAGCAAGGTGTAACACAGTTGAAGATGCTTGGGGTGTATCCAAGACATTAAAGTGGAGTATACAGAAGGAGTGATTTAAGAAATACTATCTGTTGAAATAGAAGACGAAAATTATTTATGTCAGTAATTTAGAATGATATCTAATTCAATATCTTTCATGAGGCAGGTGTATATAGAATTTTTTTCTTCTCTTTCTTGGATATTTTATTCCTAACTGCATGTTACTGGATATTACATCTTCAGAAAATAATATTTTAACTTTGTGCAGACAGTAGATTTCTTGACAGATTTAATATGGGATTGTATGGTTGCAACTACATATTTGTTATTATTGTTTTTCCTTAAAACCTGCAAGGCAATTTACTTTTCCTTTTAATACAAACAAACACGTCGTAATTATAGTAATCAGTTCACATGCAATAATCACATTAGCTCTGGTAATTATTATTTGCATCACCTGGACCTCTACTGGGCTTGAGAGACAAAATCAATAATTCTCAAGCAGGCAGAAGGGTGAGGCTGATTATGCTTTCAAGTGATCAGAGACCAGATTGCATTTGATTAAATGAACTGGTGAGAGATTTTATAATTAATGTTCTTTGTTAACAGACAAAAAGCTAAACAAATGCATATGCTTTACCCTGGCTGAGAAATGGCCATTTTTTCCCCCTCCAGAATGTTAGAACAGGAATGTGTTTGCAGCACTGCTGATTGCTCATCTAACCAGCAGAGAGGAGCACACAGCTGAAGTGAAACATTTGTGTCTTGCAGTCTTAGTGTTTAATGTTTCAAGATAAAGCCTTGCATGGATGATGACAATTCCTATTAGTGGGCAAGAGTTTGAGCATTCCTGTAAAACCAGTGCATAGCAAAATAATTGCTAGCAGTTATTTGTAAAGAAAATTCCCTTTGCTGTAGGTAAGATGGGTTGTTCTATGTGATGGCACAATAGCATCTTAAAATAATGTAAAATGGGTTAATTTTTAAATGAAACTATGGTTGCAAATGTGAGCTCCCCCTCCAGGATTTACAGTATCCCTAAATTGAATCTGACTGATGAGTTTGGGAGATCTGAAGCCCAAAGAGCTAAAGAACCCTGAATATACTTTCCTATATGTTTGTTTCCAAATAGGTCAAGAAACCATTAACTAAAACTGTAAATGTAATGAACAGAACTTTGTTTTCACATTCCAGTCGTGAATGAAGGTCATTCTGTGATATTCTTCGGCCACTCATTATGGAAGCACATCTCCCTCTTCAGTGTCCAAATCATTCCCCAATGGAAAAACTTTTGAAGACACTCTTTACCCTAATCAAACTAAAACATAAAGTACTCTGAGAAAAACACTTCTTATTCTGAATTTTATAGAACAGATTGATGAGAATTACCTTGAGTTTCCAGATTTTTACCTGAAAGTTACATTTTTTTCAGAAGACATTAATGAATCTCCAAAATATCCTTGACCCAAGGGGTGAAGCTTTCGTGGCAGACAGCAGCTGGATGGGGAAGGGTCATCTCTGCTCTTGGGACAAACTAAAGCAGCCAGGGACTGAGCTGCCATCTCTGGAATTTGTCACCCCTTTGTCCCCCTTCCCCACCAGCTCCTTTCAGATTTTACACCTTTCTGTGTCAGTGTTTTTCCTCTTCTACCCTTGAGTCTGCAGTGATTACCATCTCGCTCTGGTTTTCTCTTCTTTCCTTGGCTCCAGCTGGTTTTATCCCACTTTCTTTCTAACAACTTCTCAATTTCCTCGGTAACCTGAGCCAAGGTCACCTGGCCATGCTGCACCCAAGGTAAGCCTTGGATCCCAGGCAGCTGAACCCTGGGGCTGGCAGTTCCATCTCCAGGATAACTGAAGGGAAACTGCTTTAGGAAATGCATTTCCTGAGTGGATCAGCCTGGATTTGTGATTGGCACTTGAGTGAATATCTAAACCTTTCCTTGGGCTTTGCAAAAAAATTCATAGAATTGACATAATCTTGAGGTTTTCTTAAATGGAGTATTAGTTTTAGAGTTTGAGGAAGACTTAGAGTTTGAAATTTGAATTTATCTTTCCAATGGACAGATCTTTAATAGCCTAAATAAGTCTCCTTGCAGCAAGCAGCATTAAAGCTTAGTAGAGGATTTCTTGTGGAAAATTTTCCAAAGGGTTCTATTTTCCAGGGAGCTATATCACAGCAATATACTCTGAAGCTGAGGTGTATCACACAAGGTAACAACCAAACACCCTGAATAGGAATCATTCTCAATGGATAGACTTAAATTAAATTATGTGTAAACTCAAATATTAGGTGCTAGAAGATCTTTGGAGAGATTTTGATGGTTTCTGTGGCAAATGAAAATAAAAACTCAGTACCTGTCTCTTGTCATTGTCCCCACTCAGGGAAATGTTAAGTATTAAATATTTGGAGGTAAGATTTCAAAACCTATGTAAGTCAGTGGGGATTGAGTTCTTTCTAAATTCCCTCTGCATTGTGCAAAATTGGTTGAATTAATTTTAAACGTTTCAGGAAGATTTTTTTTTTGGGACCAGGGTTTTCTCAGTCTTGTTGAGTGAGTCCCTGTTCCTCCAAGTGATTTCACTGGCCAGTGACTGCAGAGAGCTGAGGGAGGAGTGAGTCCTGAGCAGGAACCACATAACTTCAGTGTTGTTTCTGTTCAAAAGAGTTTCCCTGCCCTCCCCTCCTTTCCTCTCCTCTGTTGTTTCATTTAGCATTCACATCTTTGGGAATCAACTGTTTAACTACTAGGATTTATCCCAGATAATGTGAAACAATCACTGATTTTTGACCTTTATTGATACATCTTATTGCAGTTTTCAGAGATTTCAGTGACCATTACATGAACACCGAGCCTGCAATAGGGATCTTTTATGAAAATTACAGGTTTAACCATCTCCAGTTGTAAATCAGGGTCCAATAATGCCTCAAACTGTCACACAGGGAGTTCAACACTCTTTCCTAGTCCTGGGTGATAAATGATGACCCAGTCCTTGACCAGAACGAAATGACAGCCTGTCGAGGTTCCTATGAATGATGGCAGCAGAGAGATGCAATCAAATATAGACACTTTTTAATGCAAGTATCTTCTTGCTTCTATTATTCTAAATGGTTTGGGTCCATGTAAGTGCTAAAGCATTAGCTCCTCATTTTCACTGTGGAATTGTACTCGGCATTCTCTGCTTATCTAAAAGTGATGGTTCTTCCTTTCCATTTGATCTATTTTTTCTCCCCCTCCAGCATAATGAAGAATGATGGTACTTTTAGATGTTGACATTTTAGAAAGCTGAGATGGTCTGTAGTAGACTACAAATGATGAAAGCTTAATGAAAGTTATTTTCTCATAATAGCCCTAAATTGGTTATTTTCACAGAATGGAGTGGGTCCGCCGGGTTTAGCTTGAACTTTTTACCCTTCTGTGATCCTGTGGTTACCAAAAATAATGTGGAATGGCTTTAACTGTTTAGCTTTTTAAAATTCAGAGTTAAGAGAACTGACCAAATGTAATTTTTATGTGGTTCCTAGATGTAGGATTCTGTAACTGTGAAGGGCTGAAGGGTTTTTGTTTCCTGGTGTCCTCCACCCCAAGCCTGGCTCTCAAACCCAGACACTGTGCTGCAGGAATGGTAAAGATCCTCATGGAAAACAGTAGAAAATGAGGATGTTAAACTTCCCTGCTAGGATAAACTTTTTGTACTATCCAAACTGGGAGCCAAAATATCAAATTTTAAGTAAATCAGCCTGTAATAATTTAATATCTGTAGAGCTGGAGATCTCCTAAACCTCATTTCTCTCTAGAGAGTTAAAATGGTTCTTCCATATACAAAATACAGTGAGAATTGTCCCAGATTTTCTCTTTAGAAAAGCAATATCCAAACCCTTGTTTTCAATACCTAAAACTCTTGATAATTTTGTTATCCTGATTCATGAAGACACTCCCAGGGTGCAGGACTTCATTTCTCTTGTTCAAAAAACTCCAAGATAATAAACCTAAGACATGTTAATACAATTCTAAAACAAAGTTACAGCTGTTTTTCTGTCCTCAAATGTCATTTTTCAGACACCAGTCTTTCTTAGCTGTTATAGCAACAGCTTTTCAGGACATATGTGTTTATAAGAAAGGTTGACTTGAATTCTTGTAGTTGTCTCAAGCTAAAGACAGGTTTGCAATATTTCAACAGTCTTAAAATGCCATCAGCATCCTGGGCAA
Organism: Chaetops frenatus; assembly: GCA_013400775.1. Lineage (NCBI taxonomy): Eukaryota > Metazoa > Chordata > Aves > Passeriformes > Picathartidae > Chaetops > Chaetops frenatus. The sequence continues at coordinate 696,354 of VZTR01010729.1, read as the reverse complement.
ACACTTTGTCAGAAATACAAATGATTTCAGACAGAATTTGATTCTATCAATTTATTAAGCATAAACCTCTATTTATAGGTGATTGATCAAATTAATGAGGAAAACTCCACTTTGGTAAATCTTCATTTTCTAAGCCTAAGGTTCCCAGTAAACTGTTTGTTCACCCTACCAATTTAATCAAAGTATGCTGTTGAACTTCCTAAGGATATGTTCTAGTTGCTTGGCAATGGATTGTGGAACAATTTGTTTAAAGTTCAATGAGCACAGAACTGGAGTAATTTATTCAAATCCACCACTTATTAAATCAAGATTTGACTTTTTTTTTTTTTTTTTTTTCATGACTAATAAAATGGACTTGAAAAGAATTAGCTAAACCTCTGTGGAATTGTCACAAAATAATTCTGATGACTATGTTGCCTATTAGTTTTTACTGCCAGTAAGGAAGGCAAATGGAGATGAATACATTCCCCATTGTTTTGTGGATTGTCAGAAAGGGATTTATTTTTAAACAGTTTATTGTCTCAACATCATCCTCCTTTCAAGATAAGTAACATGGAGATAATATACCTGCATTTTTATTAGGCATCTGAAGTATTTGAATATTTCACAAGAAAGGGTATTTTCTTTCTCTGTCACCAGTAAAAAACAGAGACTGCAGGTGCTGGATTGGGATAGTTTTCTGATAGGCAGGAATAATTTAACGGCTTGAATTTAAAACATTACAACAAAAAATACATTTTATTTTAAATATCGGTCCCGGCCCAATTTTCCTAATGCATGTACTTCTGGTCAGAAAGTTGCTGCTCCTTTAATCTAACAAAGAAAGACAAATATAACATGACATATTCCTGAAATGTCAGGCTCACCTGCAGTCACTGGATTTTAGCGTGGAACTCTCTGAGCTTTTGATCAGAGCCATAAAACATCTTTTATTATGCATTAGGACCTGAAAGAAGGGAACCTGAGACTGGGAGAGTTGTGCTGTTGTAACATTATCCTCACTACCTGTAAATCCTCTTTAGATCAGGGCACCAGAGTCCTCCAGGAGAAAACAAAGCCAGACCCAGGAGCCTGCAGACTCAGTATAAAACAAGCTGTAACTGAGGAAAAAAGAAACACATTTTCTTGTCTCCCCTGTGAGAGAATATGAAATATTTATCTAAGCATCAGTCAGGTCCATGGGATCTACAGCTGTCTGCAAGCCCAAGGCAATTAAGCTGATTTTTCCTGCCCATGCTCCATTTTGCAGGGCTCTCAGACACGGGCAGGGTGCAGGCTGCAGCTGAGATGACACGAGCTGGCAGTGGCTGCTCCCAGCTCCCTGCCAGCCTCCTCCCAGGCACTGCCTCTGGCTCAGGCATGGCCAGGCAAGGCCATTTATCCCCCCCCAGCAGCAGCAGCCTGTCCTGTGCTCCCCAGCTTTGGCTCCATCCCGGGATGAATGCACAAACAAGTGCAAACTCACGCTGGGGTGGCTCTCACCATTTCAGGAGATAACCTACACAAAGATTTCAGGCAGCAAGCCCTGCTTCCCAAAGGTTTTGAGATGTTCAGTCAGGATTTTGAAGATATTTTACGATGGCATCCTCAGTGTGAGTCATGGGGCAGGAGAGCGTCCAAGGAAAAGGATAAATTCCTGACACTCCTTTGAAGACTAAATGTGAAAACAATTACAGGCAATTACAGAATAAGATGGCAAGTTGATGAATTCCAAACATTGCCTCTTTCCAAGTAGATTTTCCCTGGCAAACTCGACAAATACTCTTAATTTGTGTTGTAGATTGCCATGAGGGAAAGTGATGAGAATGAGCTAAAGGAATCAAACCACAAGGCAAGGAATGGATTTCAGAGACTGAACAGGGGGAAGCCTTATGTAAAACTGCCTCTGATGACTTCACAGGAATCATCTTCCTTAAGGGAATTGTATGATTTTCCTGTCTGTATGCATGGGTGTCTGAAAGAGATTTTAAATAGTCTGAAAAAGACTTTCTGAATTTTCTCTGTCTATTGGACACCCTTTAGCTCTTTCCAGCTGAATATCTTGGTTCCAATGCCACAAAATGTTATTAATTTTTCTTTCTCTTCAGAGTCTCTGCTACCTTATCACATCCAACACAGGAAGAAAGTCTTCAGTTCTGAGTTAATTAGCATTCCATGACCAAAGCCTCACACGTTGTAGAATCCACTCTGCCTGACTGCACACCTGTCCAGAGGATCCTCAGCATAACAAATGATTCCTCATGCTTTTCTTTCAGGAAGGAATGTTTCAAGAAAAAACAAAAACAAAAACAAAAACAAAAACAAAACAAAACAAACAAAAACAAACAAACAAACAAAAAAACAGTACACAGCAGGAAACAGTAGCCACATTTCTGGAGTAAAATTCTAAACATTTTAAATACTTTGTGTCTTGGTTAATGGAGTGCTTAGGCTGGTAATTATTGGCCATCATTTTACTCAGTGTTTGACTTTACCCCACTTGGTAAAAATGAAAACATCTCTTAGGAAATGAGCTGAGTTGATTTAGAGTTTATCATGGAACCATGGAATTGTTAATGTTGGAAAAGCCCTCTAAGATCACTGAGTCCAACCATTAACCCAACACTGCTGTGTTCACCCCAAACCCCATCTCCAAGTGCCACATCCACATGTTTTTGGAATGATTTCAGGGATGGTGACCCCATCACTTCCTTGCCACCCTGTTCCAATGCTTGATCACCCTTTCAGTGAAGAATCTTTTCCTAAAATCCAATCTAAACATCCCCTGGCACAGCTTGAGTTCATTTTCCCTCATCCTGTCCCTTGTCACCTGAGAGCAGAGACCATTCCCCTCTCACTACAACCCCAGGTTGTTGTAGAGAGTTACATTTCTTCTTTCTTCTTTTTCTTTTACTGTCCAGTCTTAATATCCACAGAAATTAACAACATTTGGGAAAAAATGTGCTAAACCAAACTAATGATAAACCTTCTCTTAAATTGCAGTGCTTATTTTTTAGTTGGTGTGCCATGATAATGGACTCACAGCATCAAAAGCTTTGATGCTTTAACAAAGGGATTCAGAAAATTGCATTATCTAGAAATGAAAAGTTAAAAGCCACAGTGAAAATGGCAGGGCCTTATCACAGTTATCAGGGGTGAGAGGAGATATCAGGAATATCAATGATTTCAGAAACAGCCAGCAATGTCTGTGAAAAGGGAGGAGCACTGGAGAATGTGTGTCCTACACCTCTGATGAGCAAGAGTTACAAGGCATTGGACATTTATAAAGAAATGTGACTTTCTAAATAATGTGATTTTAGCAGAGCCTAGTGTTTAGTGAGCAGTGTGAGAGAACCTGTTGTTTGCAAAGCTCTTAAAAGTTGGTGCAGTAATCCCCTCAGCTTCATTAAACTATTTCATGGGAAAAGGGAGAAAAAAGGCAAAGAAAAAAGATGCTTAATATACTTTGAATTGCAGGGGATTTTTTGGTTTGTGGGGGAGTTTGTTTTTTTTTTCCTTTTAAAAAAAATGGAATAAATGAAAGAGCTCTTTACTTTCATTTGCATTCACATAACTGCTGCTAATCCTTCCTTCAGTCTATTCACTTTGTCTCCATCATAGCTTGGCACATTCACTAGCACTTGTAATGTAATTATGGAGTGAAAACTTCCTAGAAAGGAATAAAGACAGAGAATTTTATGTACTGGCTCTGTAAATGTTCTGCTGTAGCTGTGGGGAGCACCTCTGAGCACTGATCAAACCCAAGCACAACAAAACTCATCTCTGTCCTAAAGTTCACAGTAACCATGTCTAGGTGATGGTGTAGTTCTCAGATTATTCTCAGATAACTGGGGAAAAAAGATTAACCTCCAAATCTACAAATCCCTTGGACTGAAAGCAAGAACAAAAAGGTGAGGAGATACTGTGATTTTGTAACAAGCTTAATGGAGTTCTGGATGCTACAAATTCATGTTTGCTTAGAGTGAAGGGAGAAATCCTTTGGAGAAAATGTTATTTCTTTTTTCTAATGGAGCTCTAAGTGAATCTGTTCTACTGGAGGGACTGGAAATAGATCTTTTTGCCATTTACATGCAGTGCTGTTAGCTCTCAAGGTGACCTTAGCTGGGTCTTTTCCAAGGACATCCATAAAATATTCATGATGATGGAGGTTATTCAAATTGACAGCCCTTATTGGATGATTACATTAAATTGATAAGAATCAAAAGGTGGTTCTGGTTCAAGTAAAAGTTTAATTTATTATAACAAATGAAAATTAACATTGGTAGGTCTGTTGAACCCCATACCAAGTGAGTGTAATACAACCCAGTTCTTGTGCATAACTTATGGTCACAAACTCCTGTAGTTGTACCCTTAAGGTAGAAAATTATCTGCTGCTTTAATGTGTATAAACCTCTCTTTCTGCCAAGATTTCCTTATCTCTAAGGTGAAAAAGCCTTCCTTATATGGGATAATATTTAAATAACAATAGGAATAAATATTTCTTAAGTTTAATGGAAGAGGTGTAACAATTAAAAAGCTGATTTAACTTTCCACAGCAACGAGAGTGTGGATAGGTTCCTTTTTAAAAAAAAAATAGTGCAGCATATTTAAAGACACATATAGATTATTTAAATAACAGTATAAAGTATTTAGAGAGATTTTACTTTCCATATCAGTGAAAAAAGGAGTAGGTTTCCTTTAAAGAATGGTATAGAGTATTTAAAGAGCTGCTTGGCAGATATATACAGGGGAGAGCTGTGTTTTGTGCTGAATTTCTGCAGATGGTTTTATTAGATCGTTAAAAAGTTATATACAAAGGGCAGCATTTCTTACCAAGAAAATGAGATTTTAAAATAACTCACATTAGTGGTCAATCCTTGTTATGTATGTTTGAGTTCTAACAGCTGTAATGATTTGTTTTAAAGGAGCCATCTGAACCTGTGCTGATTTTTAAGCCTTTACTGATTGATTTGACTTGTTTGATGTATTATAAATCACACAGCTATAAAGTCACAGTAAAAATTCCATTAAACTTGTGAGGTAAAAAAATAATAAATAAATCCATAAATAAAGCAGTACAAAATGCAAGACAGCAGCAAATGTGCTATTTCTTTTCCTTTTTTTAAAACTTAACTTTACAGCCAAGGCCATTTTTATGTGAAAGAAAAACAATGGTAACAAATAAGAATCTACCAGGAGTCTCACTATGGGGGTGTATTTTATTTCCTGTACTTGAGCAATATTTCAGTTTCCTTCACTGTGCCTCTATAAAGGCATTTTTTGGTAATTCATGGAACAGAACTGGTATTTGTTTTCAATTTAAGACTCTTGACCAGGAAAAGTGTTGTTAAAAACACCTGAAAAAACCTGGAAGAGGTAAGGACTTCCAAAAATAATTGCTCTTGTTTCTAATTCTTTAATCCTTGTATTTTCACAAACTGTCTGACTGTCGAGACAGGAATTATGTTGAACCTCAAACCAGTCTATTTTTTGTATGATCTCAGAGTTACTCTGTGGGTGGTGAATGATCCCTTTTCACTTTCACCTTTAGGCTGAGTTGATAAATACTGAAGTAATACTTCAGGAGCAAAAAAAAATTTTGCAATTGAGATCTCCAAAAGGAAAAAGATCTAATGGTCTCAAATGAAATGTCTCAAAAAGCCAAATGAGTTATTCTAACTTACCCAATTTTATAATAATTCTTGTAATTTTCTTCATAAAAAAATGAAACTTAGCCTCAATGTATATTAAATAGATTTTTCATCAAAATTGGGAAATGTTAGAATGTACTTTGTTTTATTTAATTTTATTTTGTTCTATCTATAAATTCAGGATAAACTCATGTCACTTCATTGTGTCTCAGCATCTTCATAGACACAATGCATAATATTCAAGGCACAAGATTGGCATTTTGGGTTTTATCCTAACTGTGACAGGGCACATTCTGCTGGTTGGGTAAAGGGATCTGAGCTGTGCTTTGGGCCACAGGTGGCACAGGGCTCTGTGTGTGTGTGGCACCCGTTAACTGCCTGTTAAAACACCTCTGAAATACCTTTGGCTGATGTATCCCCCTGCTTGTTTCTCATCAGTGGAATGTGGCTGAAGTTCTGCAGGGTCTCTGTGCTGGAAAAGACCCAGCAATGCATTGAATGATGCTTTATTCTCTATATTCTATATTGTCTCTATTCTTAATATTCTCTGTATTCTCTACACATTTCAGCCCTGTCACATGGACAGAAATCCTTGACCCTCCTCACCCTCACTCCGGGAGTTGCATTTCTGGGGTTCCACTGCAGATGTTGTTGGTTCTGCTTGATGGAGCCTCTGCCCTGGTCCAGTTCCTCCAGAGGGACAGGGTAACCTCCAAAAAAATGACAAACCAGCCTTTGCCAAGCATTGAGTGCTGGAAACTCTGCTTGTGGCTCTTGCTGCAGATGGTTGCACATTTGGATGTGCTGTAGGTGTGTGAAGGGGGCTGATGTCAGGCCAAACAAACACACAGAGTGCCCCAAATGTTCTGTAACAAAGGTTGTAGCTCGTGGACTCTGCAAAGGTAAATACACCTGCTCAAGGTGTGCCCAGTTCACTCCATTTGCTCTTGATTCAGAGATGTTCTGAAATGTCTCAATAATAACATTTTGGATCCCTCATCTGCCACACGACCCCAACAGAAGCCTCGGAGAGCAGCTCCTTGCTCTCCCCTATTGTTTTCCCTCTCTTTTTTCTCTCAATTTCATTGTTTCTTATTTCAAGTACTTTTCTGACTGCACATCTCATTAATCTCTTATCAGATTCCCTCTGTTGGTCTGTCATTTCATCCACACTTCACCATCCTGACATCAAGTGCTGTTCTTGACAGGTTGAATATTTGTTCCAGAAGAAAAATTCGGGTTTATGTTTCTCTTGCATATGCAGAAACCATTACAATTAGATAGCAAAGAATATTTTGGTTTTTTTACTCAAAGGAATGACATTCTGTTGTTCTACATATGCACAGACATGAGAATTTTACAAAAGAATGAATAGTTAGATAACTGTGTTCTTTAACCATTCAAATCCTCTTTACAGCCACCAGAACTTTACAGAACATGATATTTCAAATACTACAGTGAAGAAATACCTACTATTTCATGCACTGGGACTTACA
>VZTR01010729.1:668291-689062 GCA_013400775.1 Chaetops frenatus | reverse complement strand
TTTTTTTTTTTTTTGGCAAAGAGATTTTTGTATGTCTTTTGTCAGTTAAACTGATAAATAACCAAATAGGAATTTTAAGGAGCAGTGTGAGGTTTGTCACGGCAAAAAAATCTCAGAGAACACCTGGAATTTCTTCTGAATGAAAACAAACAAAAAAAAAAGAATTATGTTTTATTGCTGCTCTTACTGCTTAGTACCCTTCCTTTAATCACTTTATCTGTCCTGTACACTGATGCCTGGCTCGTTATCTCATGTTCTTCCTGCAGCTTCTTAGAACCACTTGGGTTTGTATGATGTTCTCCTTTGTTAAAGCTGTGGGTTTTGCTGCTGTCAGCCCCAAACTGCTGCAGGATTAGTGCTCCAAGATTACCAGGGGGCTGCACAAACTTCCTGACAGGATTAGGAGAGGCCATTGCTGCTTCAGATGATGGTGATAATCCAGACTGCTGAGGCTGCAGGCAGTGGGGAGGTGTAATCAGGGAGATGCCAAGATACCCTATTGAGTGGCTGAAAGTAGGGCACAGGAATGGTAAAGAGAGCACACAGAAATGTGCTCAGGACACCTGTGCAGCAGCAGGAGGGAATGTGATACCTGCATTTATTTTGGCTGCCTTGGCTGCACGTGTTCCCCTCAATATCCATTTGCAGCATAAGAAGCAGCTTAAAAATCCTCACTGCCCTCAGCAGTGCTTGGATCTCCACGTGTTGGACAATAACAAGTGGGAAGATGCTCACATGTGTGCCAAGGAACTGCAGAAGAGAAAACTCTGTGTAAAAACCTCTGTGGTGAGACTGTGACCATTGCTGGAACAGCTGCTGCCTGCCAGAGCCTGGTTTGTTTTTCCAGCAGAGCCTGGGGGCTGCCAGCTTTCCAAAGGGAAGGGCAGAGTGCAGGAAAACCTTCTGCACTGGCTTTTCCTGGAGTTTTGATGCTGGAATAGCCAGAGCTTGAGGAAAGGGGAGGCAGGGTGGGGGGATGCTTCTTGCTGAGCTGAGCAGAGAATGGCAGCAGAGCTCTCTCTCCCTTTGATGTCTGCTGTGTCTGACAGAGTTTCCCGGGTGGCAAGGCTTCTTTCTGGATGAGGGTCCTGTTAGAAACAGCTCGTTCAGGAGACATCAAACAGTTCCCAATTTAGCCTAGTTTAAAGGAACTCAATAATGGAAGGGAAGCAGATACCAGTGAGATACTGGTGATAGCAGCAGGTAGGTAAATGTATGTGGGGTGGGTAAGCAAAGGAGCCACTTCAGAGTACAGGGGGAAAAAAAATCAATTTTTCCTATGCCATTTTGGATTTAGATACATCTGAAAGGGTCAATGAAATAAGATTTTTACATACTTGTGACTCACATGTAAGGAGTAGACTTGGAGAGCTGAAATCCTTTATTCAGACCCAGTAAATATGGGTATGAAACATCATTCAGGAGACGTGGCACATGGGGATGGGAAGAATTCAAAGACTGGGTTTGAGCAAGAGACTGGATGTGGGCACCTCTCCTGGCTAACAGGAGCCCTGAAGACAGGTCCAGTCCCTGAAGGGCTTTTTGTGACAGAAAGAAGCTGCAGCCTTCCCCTTTCCTGACACCCTTGCCTATCACTCAAACACCAAATTTCAGAATGCCAGCTGGTTGCTCCCTGCACTTTCTCCCTTCCCTCGTGCTGTGATGTGTTGTCTGTGCTCACACCACCAGTGGTGACCTTGGAAAAACCCCAATTCCAGGTCTGTTGATCCAGTTCCCAGGAGATGGCTGGGTCTGGTGCTGGTGTCCTGTGGCTGCCCTGAGCTCCTGTCTCCCACAGAATGCTCACACAGAGTGCAGGTGATTTATTGGTCTCCTGAGCTGATGCTCTCATAATGAGTCTAATTAGTTTCAAGTGTCCCTGTGACTTGTGTTCTGCACTGGCTTGGCTGCAGTGTGAGATGGGCTCTACACTCCCACCATTTCCAGACCTTGGAGGGTTTTCTCTCTTCTCTCCTCCTGTACATCTCCTCCAACAAGATTTTCCAAAAAGTTAAACATTCTGGGATTTTAGCAGATTTTAGTGTTGTTCAATCTTCTTGATGGACAGATAGCATTTAATCCAAATTTACTGTGACAGAAGATCCTCTTGCCTTGAATACTTTGTAGATACTTAAGAATATCCATTACTGTAACACCAAGGTTTGACTTGCCCACTGAACTGAGTTGGAATAAACTGGGAACACACAGAGGCTGAACATCCCTGTCTGCACTCAGCAAAGAAGCTCTCCAGTGCAGTTTATGCAATGTCAAATGGTTTTTCAGTCTGAGTATTTTTCATGATTTTTCATATTTTCATCATTACAACTTCCACAAGTACTTGGAAGATGTTTCTTTTCATGCTAGTCAAACATCCAGCATGAGATTATAATATCATCTGCCTCTGATTACTATTTTGCCTTTTTCCCTTCACTAGAGGATTGTCAAATGGGTGTAGCTGATGATACTTCACAAGCTGACTGAACAAAAAAAGACTAATCTTTTCAGCACTGACAGTATTTGGATTCTATACATGATATAGAAATAAACTTGCAATCTCACATAGAACAGGTTTACAATCTGGGCCACTGCAATTAAAGAATAAACTGAATCCAAATCAAAAATAGAAGAATCTGATATAGATATATGTTTACACAGTGAAAAGGAGGGATTTTTTTTTTATTTGTTTGAGGAAAGAAATAATATTTTTTATTATGTTCTTTAATGGCAGTAATGTTGGGGTTCTTAATATGATTCATTCTGGTGAAATGCTCAGACCAACAAAGTCGTTGAGTGGTTTATTCCTTGCTCACACTGACATCTCTATGATGTGAGCACATCAACTGAAGGCATTGTGCAGAGAAAAAACATTTCTTGGTGCTCAAGTGTCTGATGCCGCACTCAAACAATAAAAAAAGGTAAAGACAAGGTAGGTATTTCCAGGAGTATGTTCAGATACAACTGTCCAGACATATTCCATCTTTCAAGTACTTTTTGAAGACGTACTGGAAATACTATTCTTGTCATGCATTGTGCTCCAAAAGGCTTTTCTGGAAAAATGTCTGATGAAATCCAAAGTGAGAAGTTAGGTTGTTTGCTGAACATTCTATTAACAAAATCTCTTATATGTTCATATAAACTCCTGCACTGCACTCAGCAGAGTAGAATTTCAAGGTGCAGTAGCAATTTGTGAAATTATCAAGGTGTTCAATTATGTTCAGACTTCTTTCTTTCTTATTTGAGGGAATGGCATTTTCACAGGGCATCCCTGCTTTCTCTCAGTTTTGTGAGTTTGAGACTTGTAAAAAATAAAATGCTCTTAACAGCTTACAGCAGACCTTATACCCTTAAAAAAGAAGAGAGATGCAGCACACAGTTCAGAGTCACTTCTGGGTAGTAGATGTTTATTAACACCCTCCAGAGATCTGGTATTTTTTAAAAAACACCATCCCTGTTTTATGTGTCAGCATATCTGCTTCTCTATAAATGCAAATTTTGTTTATTAATCTATTTACATTTGTGATGGCATGATCTAGCTCTAACACATTTAGAACTGTGTCTTACTTTTGGAAGAATTTCTTTATTGCAGACACTGGACCAGATTTTCTAGCTTGTGTTCACCCTTAATTTCACTGCTGACACTTGATCATTCCTAAATGATACCATGGAAATGATGGGTGTTCTCCAGAAGAAAGTCTCCCTTTCTCAGTTACATTTAAAAGAGAGTGAAAAAAGAAATACACAAATATAATTTCTGTTTCAAACTTGTAGCCTTTGTCGTCTTTTCTTTAGGAGATGTGCTTATGCTTTCTGAACTTAACTGCAATTTTGTCATTGAATTCAATAATGTGTAATCTTGTTCTTCATTTCTTTTAGAAGTTAGGAGTTCTGTTTGTCCTGGAAGTCTCTCTTGAGAAAGACAATTACTGTCACAGCCACTGGCTGATGGAATGGAGCCCAGCTTATTGGATTTATTACAAGTATTGTCAGTTGTAGCTCTGAAATAAAAAGAGACACTTAAATGGACTCTTGAAAGGTGCATATACAGACTTGCAATGAAAGGATTTTATTTTTGATTTGTATCATTTTATTTTACGTGGCTTGCATATTTTCACAGCCCTTGTTCTGTGAAAGACTCTGCCATAATCAAGTTTTGTCTCCATGAGAGTATCAGGATTATATCATCCTTTTATCCTTCCTCCAGTGTGTGATCCCTGTGTTTGATTTCACAGCAGCAGTGACAAAATGAGCTTTGACAGAATCACTTTGAGGTGTGTGGGTCCTGTTTCCTGATGTGGCATTGGCTCCACAGCCCGCAGAGCTGGAAGTTTTCAGCTTGGAAAGCGCCCGACTGTCTCTGTCAGCTTTTGCTTCTCTCTGTCTCTCCCTTAAACCTTTGCAGTTGGTTTGGGGAAAAGGCTGGGCAGTGGAATGAATGAACAAACATCTAATTGCATTTTAACAGCCTCTCCCCTAAAGGTTCCTTCATACCTGGTTAAGTACAGGGCCATAAAAGTCTAAAGGCAAATTTTTGCTGTCCAGTCAGCATGACAAAGAGGATTTCTGGCTGGAGCTATTTAACATCAGTCAAGGCAATTTGTCCTTTTTTCTGACATAATTGGCTTGGCTTTGGATAATTACAGATCTAATAAACTGATCAGCAAACCTTAATATTTTTCAGCAAAATAATATCTTCACAGATAAAGTGACCAAGAGATTCCACTTTGCAAATGTGGCTCTTAGTGAGTGGCTGCATTGAGTGGTGCTGTTGAAGTCAAACCTGTAAAATGGAGAAGCACAGGAACTCTTTATCAAAGCAATCTGTAATATTTAAGCAGAACGAAATTAGCTGGGCACGAATGAGATCAAAGCCTTAAGTGAGGTTTAGAGGGTGAAGAAAAGGCTGCAGTGGAGAATGGTGATTACTTGTAGTTAATTTAAACTTGCTGAAAGGTTTTAAGGATCATAGTTGGGTCTTTTGAGAAAGGGGATTCATCCAATTTCCTCTACTTATATTTTTCCAACATAAATTAATCTTGATATATTTTATTAACTTCTTACTTTTTTTTTTCTTTTTATAAGAGGAGGAGCACTTTGACTTTTGTCTACTGAAACTCTTCAGCTTTTCTTTACTAAAACCACATCAGGGTTACACCCTGGGGTTGCTCTGTTACTGTCTCTGAGTTTCCAGCTCAGGATATGCAGATATAAACATTTTTCAGTGTATTTCTTATTTATTGAAGCATAAAACTATTTGATCTTTCAAGTTTGCAACATAGCCAAACATATTAATATTGCATTCCTAGTTAATTCCATTACAGTGCCATTCAGCAAATACACATTGTCAAGGCTTTGTTTGTTTTCATTTTGGCTTCTAATGCTTCAAAAAATGATTGTAGCCATTATATTTATTATATCTTTTCAAACTATTGTGCAATAGTGATAACAGCAAAACAATTTGTCTGGTACTAATTGGATAATATGTGTGAAAAAAGCACATTTTAATGAGTGAATGTTAAATAGAGTTCCTTATTTGAAACTTATTAGTTAATAATACACCTTCAACGCTGGTATTTGTCAAAAACCTCCAGAAATGTTTCCTTTTTAATTTCATGCAAGCATTTGACAGCTGTGGCAATACCAGTATTTATTATTAGTTTACAGCTGAATGACATTTTAAATCAAGCCTATTACAAATTGTCCTGCTCTAAGTAATAAAATTAATAGCTGTGCAGCAAAATAATAAAGCAAAGATTAATCTCGTATCATACGAGAATAAAAAGTCTATTGGAAATTATATTTCCAGGGATATTTAGCAGCAATTTTGCTTTCCTTAACAATTTTTACTGATAATTAAACATATGTCTTACAATTTTAACAAAAAATGCTATTTAGAAAAAAAAGTTGCCATCAGCCAGCTCAGGTTTTGCTGCTGGCACTCAGGGATTGGGAACAGCACCAGTGCTGCAAGTTCAGAGCACTGACAAAACTCAGCCAGGAAATTGTTTCCACTCTTCTGGCCAAGCCTTTGGGTAGCGTGAAGAGCTAAGGTTGATCCCAATAAAACCATCTCCAGTTTGAGCCAAGGAGGAATTTGGCAGCCTGAGTTTGAAATTTTCATCCTTAAAAGCCTTCCCTCCACCTGCTGCTGTCAGCAACGTTTGCAGCCACGTTTTGTCTTCTGTCCCCTGATCAGCTGAGAGCAAGCAGAGCTGCAGTCCTGCTGATCTCCTGGGAATCAAGATGTGCTTTTTGGGGCTTTTCTTTCCTTCAGATCACATTAGGAGCAAGATTTATATCCCTCAGTTTTGAGATGACAGTCTTTTTAAGCAATCTTTCAAATCATGATCCCTTCCCTGGTGACATCCTGTAAACAAAAGCAGAATTGCTGCAGATACTGACTGGAAATGGGGGAGAAGAGAAACTTTTCAAACTGACTTTTCTTCCACCTTTAATTTTTAAATATTATTGCTCTCAAAGTGAGGGGTTTATCCCCTAAAGTGAATGGCAATATTCAATACAATATTGGTATAAGGATTACCAAATCTTAAGGTCTGAAATCTTTTTAGTCTAAACTTCATTTTCTTCTTCTTTTCATTCTGAGCCATGTTTAAAATTTCATCCTTAATTATGAGAATCACAATTGTTGTATCTTCAGTTCATGAGCTCCTTCCACTGACTACTAATTATGGCCTGGGGGAATAAACATTTACTGGTTTCTTTAAGACTGAAATAGAAAGCTGGGAGTTTGTAAAATGCCTTTATTTCTCTTAGTTGTTCTTGACTTCTGGCAGTGGTGAATCACCTCCTGTTGGGCCCGTGATGTTTCAAGTCATTGTCAAGAAAGAAAGTCATCATTTTTAAGCCTGCTCCATAGGAAATGTTCCATAAGAATTGTGCTAAATTTCTTCATCCCTCATAATCCTGGCATTCAGCTGCACTCACAGATATCCACAAGGAAGTTTCAAATGCTGCTCCTGGTAAATATTTATAAAATGTATAATTCTGTACTTACCTCCTAATAACCTAAATATCACATAATTAATCTTGCTGTTTAATAAAAAAGAACCTGCACTGTAAATTCATATGAACACAAAGTCCAGAAAGAGAGTTTAAAGTAAGATTAAAATTTGGGCACGATGTGCCTATAATTATCCCAAAGCCATTGGTAATTTCTCGTGCTGTGTTTTGGAAGGTTTAGACTCAGTGTTGATGATCCTCGATGTCTTTAAAGACATGAAAGCATGCATCTCCACAGAAGATTTTTCATGTCATTACAATATTCCTTGAAGAGATGTAAATTCCAAAACTGCTGTCACTTGAAAGTGACGGAATGTCTCTATTTTTAACAAAGGGACACATGGCAGAACATGTACACTTCAACTTATTTGGAGGTTGTCTAAAGACATGATTGTAAAATAAAAGTTTAGTGGGTACAAACATTTTTTTACTAATGATTCTTGCAGAAAGGGCCCAGCTGCAGGTCTCTGATTATCAGATGAGTCAGGGAGAGGAGCTGAAAAGCAGAACTTCTCCAAGGGCCAGCAAATCTCCATCTCATTGCCCAGCAGAGAGAGGGAGAGAGGAGGTCTCATCTGGGAAAATAACATTTTTATCTCAAAGAAAGAATAAAATAATTGATATATTCCTTTTATTTGGCTACTTTTCATGACTGTTTCTTACAGCAATTAAATATAAACATGGGATATATTTGGGATGTAAGAGCAATTTTTGGGGCAAGAAAGATGTTAAATCTGCTCAGCTCCTTGAAGAATTCAAAATGGAGATCAGTGCTAATAGGGCCCATTTTCAACTGTGTTTTTCTGACTAAAGAAACCTGAAGAGCACAGAGTTCCAGGAAGGTTTTGCCAGAAGGAATTCAGTTGGATACAGGAAGAGAGAAGCCTTTAGGATGGAATCCTGGTTTGATAGGGTACATGTGGTTTCTCTGTTGTAGTTGCTTTTGTAGCCTTGTGAAACAGTAATGTCTGTTTTGGAAGGTGCATAAATGAATTTTATCTTCAGTTTCCTTTTTGTGAAGTGTAATCTTCAATTTACTTTCAAGTGCAGTGTCCTGGTCAACACCAAACTGCCCAGCAAAGGGTGTCTTCTGTAAATTAGGATACTGAAATCCACATAAATATTCAGCTTTCATTAATGTTCTACTCCAGGATATTTAAAGAGTAATGGTGTGTAGCCCTCCAGTAATTTTATAGGCCATTTAGTGCTGTGGTGTTGAGGTGTGGAAGAAATGTCCTCTAGTGAACAATTTTGGCTTGCATGGGTCTCTGGAAAGCAAAAAGGTTCTAAAAGCTGCAGTCAGCAAGGTATAGTGGTGTTCTTCCAAATCTGAGGGTATGGTTGGGTGGGAAATTTAATATCCATGAACACTAAAATATGATAGAAAAAACTGCAGACCCACGGCAAGGATTTCCCAAGTGGTTTTTGGCTCAGGAACAGAGCACATTTTAAACAGTGTTGTCTGCACATGCTGCTGTTTGGAAAGATGTGTCCCATGAAAACAAATAAGATCCCTTCAGTTTGAAAATGCCAGAGTATTTACTTGCTAAATAAAATATAAAGAAAGCTGTAAATATGCTTCATTACAACACAGGCTGGTCTTTAGAGGATTTTGAATAGCTGTTGTGCACAGTGGAAGACAAATTAATCTCTCTGAATCTCTCTCAGCTGAAACATTCTAATGTTAACTAACAGTTTCTAGTGATCAAAGTGATTTAGTTAAATTATTTATTTGCATATGCATTTAAAAGTTTTTATTGTTGTAGCTCAAGGGAAGAGAAGGGATGGGGGAAGGGGAAGAAGATGGTCTTTAGATAATTACCTGAGATTTAAGAGCGGCTGGCCCTGCCTTGTCCTCCTTTCAAAAGTAGATTCAGGCAGCTTTGGCCACCACATCTCATGATTGCCATGTGTTTTTTGTTATGCTTCGAATTGCACCCATCTCTGCCTTCTCTCCTTTAAATTAGCAATCAAAACGATCAGGAATAGATCATTTCAGTCATTAAAGCCTTGTTTGTTGTATCCCACTCTAACCAAGCTGTTTGCTGATTGTGTAAATCTCTACCTTTCCCTGCAGGGCCTATTGAGGTTCTATTTGTTTTATTGTGTCCTTCCTGCTCTCTGGATTGATCCCTGTAAAAGGAAAAAGGTCTGCTTAAAAATCAGAGCCAGATTGCGTTTTGCATGGAAAAGAAATCAGTGGAAGGTTGAGGTTGTAGGATTGCTTTATTTTGCTCTCCTCTCCCTCCCCAAGTTAATGGGTTGCAATTGCACCTGGGTGCTTTCATTCCGTGCTGTCGCAGGTGTCTGCCAGGCAGCCCCAGGAAATAAACTGATTTATGACAGCTAATTGGGGTGCAAATTTGTTTGCACTGGTGTGGGAAGCCTGGAATCGATACCATATAACAAACAAAGTGACTAAGCAATCAACTCTTGTGTAGCTCAGCTTCAAAATGCAATAGGCAGTAAGTTCTGGGGTTTTTTTTAAAAAAAAAAACAAAAACTGTGAGCAAAAATGACACAACGAGAAAAGTGCCAGTTCTTTGTATTTACAGCATTGTTCCTGTTCTATTTTTTGTTGTAATGTCTTTGAAACATTAAAAAAGAACCCTCTCAAACAAACTCCAAACAAAATAACCCACAACAAAACAAAACATTCAGAAAGCCATTTAGAAAGGTCAAGGCAAATCACTTCTTCTCTTATCACCTTCACCTCTGTGGAGACACTGATTCTCAGAACTCGTAGGAGGAATATTCTATTTTGGCTTTCACAAATTAGGTAAATGCAAACAAAATATTGTTCTGCATATTCTCAGAAAGAAGCATCAATCTGTGTGCTTTGACAGCCTTTACTTTTGTTGTCTTTAGGGCTGCATTTAAAGGGTTGCCTTGTCACACCTGCCAAGTGAAATACGTATGAGAAAGGGCCCAAAATGATAATTAAGCTGTTGGTGATTTTTCTTTTTTCATCTTGTGGACTAAAAGATCTTTGTTAAAAGGTTAGAGCAAGTCCACATTTTGATTTTTTTCAGTCATTTTTACAAAGACCACTCCCACAAAGGATTCTAGAAAATACATGTTAGCTGCCTGTGCAAGTGTCATGTTTGTGCCCAGATTTCAGCACGTCTGTTCATCCATCCACTGAGAGCTATCCTTGTGTCTGTAGGATTCTGGAGGAGAAAGCTTGGGAACAGGGAGTCTTTGTATGATTATTTGATTTGTTTTGATACTTTCCTAACAAAACCACTCAAAAAACTCAGCAGCCTGTACTACAGCAATGTGGGGACAGCAGATAAACTTATTTCAGGTGGCAAGTTACAAATAGCAGATCTGACTGAAAAGACAACTCCAATCTAACAATGAGTATAACTGGTTAATTACATTGCCTCAGATCTGCTTTATGCTCTTATCAAATATGAACAAGACCTCTCTTCACTGCTCACGAATCAAAATGTATTAAACTGTTAATTGTTGCTGTTACTTTTTATGGAAGAATCAGTAAATGAGGTATTTTAAGATTAGTTTCAGGTCTATCCTGTATTATCGTATTCTGCAGCCAGGACATCATTATATTAAAAATAGACCATTTTCTTGGACTCATTTGCACATTGCTATGATTTTTAAAACAGATGAGGTTTGACCTAACTCTGTTCCCATTGGACCTCTCCATTATCAACGATGCTGTGAATCTGTGATTTTGTACTTAAATTGCTTTTTATTTTTTTCCATTTGCCTGCCACCTAAAGAAAAAGATAATGCATTAAAGTAAATTGCTCTGATAAAATGTAGAAATTAAAAACTTTTGGAAGATTTGTAAAAGTCTCTTTTTTGAATCTGCAAATTAATCTCATTTCTGACCTGACTGCCACCTTTGTTTCCAGTTCAGAATTTTGCTTCTGTCAATTTCCTGTCAACTGCATTTGTGACATTGTCAATCACTTATATGGTCCTAATGAAGACTTTTAAACACTTTTTCACAAGTTAAGTCCCAGAGAAGGTTTAGAGCCAAGGTCCCCATAACACACAAATTAATGTATGAGTTCATGGCATTATTTCTCACAGTAAAATTTAACAGGAGATAAATCAGATTTCTGTAGTTGTTGGCTACCTCAGTGGCATTTTGTCTTCTAGTTTTTGAGATGATTTGTGGTTGCATCCATAAACATTTGGAAATTGAATGCTCACAGTGGGGTTTGGTGTGTCTGCATATTTGATTGCACACAGGGATCCATCCCCAGCACAGTGTAAAAAAACCGCAGGAAAGAAAAGACAAAGGAAAAAAAATAAACCTGACTTTTTTTGCACCTCTAGATCTTAAATTTCACATGGCATTATTTCTATCCTGCCTGTTGTTCAGATTCTTTTTTCTATGTAAATTATCCTACCCTTGTGCTTTTCTTCCCTACCTTGGATGTATGAATTTCATATCTTAATGTCAGACATACTTATAATTTTCAAATTTTCTAGCATTATTCTGCTTGATTATTTTCAGCATTTTGACTTTTACTTGTTCTCTTTTTCCTGCATTGAGTCTGGACAGAGTATTATGACACATTATTTTTCTCCTTTTTGCCAAGTTCTAAAATTTTCTATTTGAATAGCTGCATAATGATAACTGTAGCAGTTCTCTAATTCAAGCCATCTGCAAAAGTAGTGTCTCCTTGGAAATGCATTAACCTCATCTTGTGGAAATAAAAGAATGTTTGTTTTGTTTTGTTTTTTTTTTCAAAAGGACCCACTTAAAAGAAGAGAAAATCCAGTGTGTGCATATTTAAGCTTTGATTTAAATAGCAATCCTGAACCTTGAAATGTTAAGGGTGGGGTTTTAGAATGTGAATTTTTAAAATAGGATGGTGGAGGGGTTGGATTCCTTTCACAGCAATTTCAAGGGCTGTGGAAGCAAATCCTGAAGGGAGATCCAATCCTTCTGATTGCCCACTAGAATGAGAAGATTTTAATTACTACGAAGATTATTGAGGATGCCATCCTATTAATCAATAATTTTTCCCTAGGTCTGGTCTATGTGAGCACAAATACCATCTTTTTCCAAATTTTGGTAATGATGCTGAGTGTGTGAGTTCCCAGCACAGATCACTACTGATAAACACAACCAAGAATTCAGTTGCAATAAATATAAGTTAATACTAATTAGTAAAAATGTGTA
This sequence comes from Chaetops frenatus, assembly GCA_013400775.1. Taxonomy (NCBI): domain Eukaryota; kingdom Metazoa; phylum Chordata; class Aves; order Passeriformes; family Picathartidae; genus Chaetops; species Chaetops frenatus. The sequence goes on along the minus strand of VZTR01010729.1, from coordinate 676,881 downwards.
ATTACATTCCTAAAGGACCTAAAGGCTATGGCAATGATAAAGTTCATAGCAGATGATACTGGTTTCCCCAAAGTCTTGCACTTTATCTTGAAAATTGACTTTTAAAAATGCTCTCTTTTCTTTGTGTGAGAAATAACTTACCTTGAAAAACGACCCTGGCACACCAACGTCATGGGGTGTTCTAATACTGCTTTTAATTAATGATCTCTAAAGATAATGAGTAATCTTGCATTCTAGCAGATTAGTTAAAATAGGGAGTTCCAAGTGCAGTTGAAGGGTCTGGGATGGGCAGGGAGTGGCAGAAAGGCTCTGGCTGTGTTCCAGTGGCTGGGGACAGATCTTGGCTGGCTGGCAGCACTCAGGATCTCTGTCAGGACAGAGCCCTTCTCCTGCCCTTTCATGTCTCATCAGGCTTTCCATTCTTGCAGGCTTCTGACTAGACTTCTGATGATGTACCTTGTGATCATTTTGTTCTTCTTTCTCTGTGACCCATTTCTTGCAATGCTTTCTGCCTGTGTTCAGCAAAACATGCACCCACTTCTCCTTTTCAACAGCCTCTCTTCCTTGCCTTTCTTTCTGTATGCAATTAATTCCATATCTATATATTATGTATTTGATCTAGATGTGAGTATTCATTGCACTGAATAGAAACTCTCAAGTACCCTAGTCTGTGATATCTATAAATTATTCAAAATCCCAGTCATAAATTTTCATTTCATTCTGAACAACATAGTAATCTGAGGAGATGTTAAGTAACCTTTGCAATGTATGTTGATGTATAAATAGTGGCATTAATGCCTCTGAACATTTCAATAAGAGTTCCATGGTATCATCCCTTCTCCATCTCTCTCAGTTCTAAAAGCCATTGTTAGCATATGTAATTCTCTGAGTGAATTCTCTGAGCCAGATCCCCATTAGAGCAGCTCCACAACTTAACCTGTTTTCCATTCATTTCTCTTCATGCAGTCTAGGGTTGGCTGTGGAGAGTGTAATTTTGCTAATTATTATGAAAGAATTGTGGCATGACCTAGGACGTGGAAGATCTCTGGATCTCTTCTCATCTGAAACCCAACCAAAGCTTGGCAAACCTTGGGGTACCCAGAGCCTTTTCTGGCTGTTTTTTAATATTTCCAGGAATGGTGATTCCAATAAACTTTGGGCAACTTATTCTAAATTGTATTTGTGAATGATTTCTGGTCAAAGACAAAGAAAAAGGGCTTTGAAGTATAATTATTTGGAGTCCTGTAACTTCAAGAGGAGGTGTTAGTGTGAGATGCTCCATGTGCACAGTAACAGAAAAGAAATAAATCAAGTCTGTTTTTACTGATTGAATTTAAGTATAATTTTTGTTGTGTAGTCATATTTGAGTTATCATCGAAGAGGTGCCCATTAGCAGAATGCTGCAAGGAATGCACAAGCATTTTTTTCTTTTAGTTATGAATATGAAATTGTATCACTTTATTTAAAAATCAAACAAAGCTTTCCTGTGAATTGCTGCAAACTAAAACCAAGCGTTTGGTATTTGTAGTGCAACTTCGTGTAAGAGAATCAAATAAACCACAGAAAACAGTCAATGGCAGGAAGAACAGATAACTTGAAAGTCATTTATTTGGGATATTTCCTACAGTAACTGGTGAGTATGATGGGCAGAGGCAGATCCTGCCAGGAAGTCTGTACCAAACTCTCAGCTGCTGATGCATTAGCAGGGTATCAGCAGTGCAAGCCATGGCAATTGTTCTATCAATAATTCCTGAGACAGGCTAAAAAGCAGTGTACATTGCCCCGTGCAAACAGCAAATGGAGGCCTAAGAATTGTCTGCTGCATCAAACTGTAAAATCTAATGACTTTTGAAGGTTGGAGTTTATGAGAGCAGTTCCTGATGTGTTCCAAACAATGCTTTATTTTGCTATTGTTTCTTCATTATGTGGGTAGGAAGCACTGTAGCAGAAATTGGGCTCGAGGGAAATAGTGTCTACCAGTAGTTTAACCTTGTGACATTCCACTAAAAAGCACAGGTTCTTCTGAAATACATAATACATGAACTTCTCTGATTGTTTAGCATTGATCAGTACTCAAGTAAATCGAGTTACTCTCTTATTAGCATAAAGAGCCAGGCTCTAGTGAGCCTCTTCACCCTCCCATGGTAAGTGAGGAACTTCTGCTTCTTTTAAACCAAAAGTCACTTTAAAATCCCAACATGGAAAAGCTCTTTAGCAAGGACAAGACAATATTCTGAAGGAGCATCTTGCTGACTGCACAGCTATCCATTTCAACTTCAGTGTCCAGGTTTCAGAAGGGGTTGGTTCTCAGAGTTCTTGATTTCCATTGTCAGGTCTGTCTGCAATTCCATTTTCCTCTCTCTCCATCAGTGTATGTATACATTAGAGATAATTGTATGTACAACACAGAGAGTATATTTCTGCCCTAGCATAATTAGGTTGTGTTTCAATGTTAATAAAACTTCTCCCCTCTCTTCTTCAGAAGAAGAAACAATAAAAGCCTGGTTTAGAAGCACATTTTCCTTTATTTTATGAGAACTTGCAGGTGAAATGTTTCAAAAGCTTTACAGCTTGTTCTTGATCATCTTTTCCATGTTAACTTTTCACCTTTCCAGCTGCAGAAAGCAAACTGGCCCAAATGGCTGGAATGTTTCTGGTGTAACACAGTCTGATGGAGTCTGCTTTTATCTTCACTTGTACATAATTATAATTGTCAGCATTTATTTTTAACTCTCAGCACAGGGCAAGGATGAAATATTATTTTGAATCAGGGGAACATGCAAGATTAAGGCTGCCCATGTACTAAGAGCACTTCAGCTCTGAGGGAGGCATTTCTGTCTAAATTAAAGTTTGATGTATTGGGAACTAACTTTGATTTTATAATGTTCTGAGCCAGGCGTCCAGATTATCAAAGGTAATTTGCCTATAAGACAGGCAGGAAACATCAAAAAGAACCCTTTCAAGACTAACTCCTAAAGCTTTAATTGTTCAGCATCTCTGACATTTTTGAATCCCTCCTTACTGTGCTGTGTCAAACACAGCTTGGCTGTTTCAGGTGATGCTCTGATACCTAGAATTGCAGGAGTATAGGAATCCTAGGGTAGGCCACGCAGTAAAAACCCACATTTTGGGTCCTTCTCCTGCACACTGGTGATGTTGAAGCTATTTCTGATAAATTTAACAAGATTATTATCTCATACATAAGTGGAACTGGAGAATAAATATATATATATATATATATATATACTAAATATATATTATCATTTACACAGAGTTAAAGATTTTGCATAAAATAATATTGCCATAATTTGGAAAACACTACATGTGTGCACATATTTGCCAGAAGAACTTATGTTATGTCAGATCAGGGGGTTGGGTGTCTTGATTGTTGTTTGCTTCCCAGTTTGGTCCTTCCCCCCTTGAGTTCCTAAATACTTTTTGGCTGTCAAATGCCTTTCATTCTCCTGTTCAGACACTCCAGAAGTGGGATAATCAGCAGTGAGATACTGATTTCTGGATGCACAAAACCTCTTTCTATGAGAGGCTCTATGAAACAAGCCAGTGTCAGTAATTCCTGGTGAAGGTAATGTTCCTTTAGAGTATGGGTGAAGTGACAATGTCACCTTGGCCAACAGCAAAAGACACAACTATGAAGAAAAATGTGATCTGGAAACTCCTTACTTCAGCCTGCACTCCAGAGCAAACAGAGAAACAAATAATGCCCCTTTGGGACCTGAGATTTGTGCAGAGCAGCCATGAGAACAGAGCCATTACTCTTCACTGTCCTTAGTCTAAAGCTTCACCTGCAGCTTGGCCATTGATTTGAGTGCTAAAAAGGGATTTTAAAGTCCCTGAGGGTCTTGTGGATCTTCCCTTCTCTTCCTGTCTAAATTTGATCTCATTGCTCTACTCTCCTGGATCACCTAGAGAAATCCACACCTGGTAAGTCCCTGGTGGTGGCTGACCCTCAATATTTCATTTCTTGGGGCAAAAAGACTTGAGGTGCTAATCAGGGGCTGATTATTTGCAAACTTCAGCTGGGCAAAAGCTGATTGTGGGGTGGTGGGTTGGTCAGGAGGTGGTTCCCAGGCAGGAAGGGCATAAAAGGGCTGTGATAAAGGGGCTGTGGTTGATAAAAGGGCTGTGATTGATAAAGGGGCTGCCTGCTGTGAGAGGGAATGCCAGGAATGGGGAATATGGGAGAGGTAAGGATGCTCCTAACTCTGGGTGACCGTGGGGGAATTGCTGGGAGCTGTAACCATGCTCTGGGGGGTTTTGAGACTCTTTAACTGGAGGCTTTCACCCCCTTTGTGTGCCAGGGTTCCATCTCTGTTCCAGCAGTGTTTGTGGCACGAGTTCATTCTCAGGCTGGCAGAGGCACTGCAGGAGGCAGCTCTGGCCCTCTGGGCTCAGGAGAATCCTGCCTGCAGTGGTTTAATTGGCTCACTGTGGTGAGGAATTTGAATGTCCATGTCTGAGCACTTGTGGAATTAGTGTTTGCACGAATAATGATCCTCACTGTCCACACTTTCAGGAGTTAGATGTTCACTCTAATTCATGGAGCTATTACTTTTATTTGCCAAATGGTGAAATAGTGATTGTGTTGTCTCCAGTATTTTTTTTTTCCTCTGGAATGTTCCCTTTTATTTCTCTGACGTTGGAATATTCTATCCCCAAGCTTTGCTCCTCTACCTTGCACTCTCCAGCATCACATATTGCAATATCATGGAGTTCCTACTCCTGCCTAACGTTCATTGCCCTGCATGTACTAAAGTATATTATGATATAGGATAATAGCACCGATTTATGTAGTACAGTGATTTTGGGGTGAAAGATTAAATCACTGCTCTGTTGTCTTCCTGCTGAAGTATTTCAACTTTGCAGATAGAATTTGTTTAGGTACTTTCCCTGTTTGATTTATGGTGAAGCTAAAAGCAATTTCATTGTAGTAGATGCTATTGGTAACCTGTATTTCCCTGCTTCATTCTTGGCACACTTCTGAACTGAGCATGGATAGCACAAATGACAAGTCTAGATGTAATTAAATAATTGCCTAAACCCTTTTCATGCAGGGTTTTGTTTTTCTTGACAAACCAAAGCTGTGTTATGTACAAAATTCAGCCTTCCCAGTTAGACTATGTGGTTATCAACCCATTACTTAGATTATTTTATCTAATAACTGGCATGCATTTAGATGGCCACAACAAAATGCACTGCGTTTATTTTAAAATAGATTAATTCTATTCTATCTGGAGGTGCAAATACCAAGTCAGAAGGAAGAAGAGTCAAATGCTGATGGAATTTTAGTCTACAGAGAAACCATCTCCTTCACACCAGGTCCATTTCAGCAGAATTCAGAGGGGCACACAGGAGCAGGAAGGTGCTGATTTCCTTATGCCCATAAACCCTGGGAGATTTATAGATGAGCTCAGTCAGATGAGACAGAAAATAAAAACAGTTATTGGGAATGTGCTAATAACAGTTTACTGCCTATGTGCCAATATTCCTCTCATCTGTAGAGAGAAAATAATCAACCTCATTAGCATAGTGAGATTTATCAGAGCAACTGATGCTTCTGCAATCTGTACATGGCTTTTCATAGGAACAGCTGAGAAATGCTGCCAAGACTTGATTGATTTGGAGGCTCCAAAGAACTTGCTGAAGAATCATATTTTTGTTATTTGTTTACTTGAGACCTCAAGTAACCCGTTCTATGAAACTTATTTTAGGAAGGTTACTATCTTCTGAAAGATTTTTACTTTCCCTAAGTACTTTCAAAGAGTAAATGATACGAATTTTCAGTCGGGGTGTATCAGAACCAAACTATTCTGAGTTACCTGTATTTTAAGTTATTCTAAAACTGCAAGTGTTTTAAATTATTACTTTTAAACAACTGATTACTAAACTAGTTGCAGGCCTAATTCCATTTTGTGCATCTTTACTTGTAAAGTTTTGGGGTTTTTTTATCTATCAGTTTAGAGTTTAGGTGTTTTTAATATTAAATCAAATTAAGAACATGTGTTTTTAGCTGTCTGAAATGAGAGTGTTTATAATTGGCATTGTGCAGAAGCTCCTTCCTATTGGAATCACTGCTGGACATGGTATCTGTCCCCTTTTTGAGTAGATTACAAGGTCTGAAGCTCACAATGTCTTCAAAAGTGGCCAGAGGAAATATTTCCTCTCTTCTCTTCTCTTGCCAAAAGTCCTTGGCCTGCCTTGCAGCACAACTGCTGCCATTAATATTTATAAAAGAAGGGCATGTGCTGGTGTAGGATGGACCCAAAGTGTTGGAGAGCTGGGGTGGAACTCCTGGTTCTGGCCCTGTTTCTGTCTCTTTGTAGAAGTAAGAGAGAAGGAACAGATCCCCCAATGCATCCTCCTGCTGTGGGATACCCAAAATGGAACCAGCTCCTGCATTCAGCTAATTTGACTGAAGGTTTTATCTAATCAAAGCAAATCAAAGCCATGCATTGTTACAGAGGGCCCCAGCCCCAGAACGGTGATGGTGGCCAGGCTCTGCATTGCAGCTGTGTGGGGGTAAAACCCCCTGAGAGCAGCTGACACAGGAATGGGGGGTTTGGAGCCTCGTTAGCAGAGATCTGATTGGGAGGGGGAGGCTGGGACAGAGCTGCTCTTATTTATTAAAGAGGAAAGTTGGTACTGGAGCAAGACTTGTCCTCTCCACCTCTGTGCCAATGCCCAGCTTTCCCCCTGGCACCTTCCCCCTCCAAAGCCAGTTCCGACCAAGGTCCATTGCCACAGATTTGGGCTGGCTGCTCCTCCACAGCACAAATATGCAACCCATCCGAGCTGCCTCTGAAACACTCCAAAGATTAATTTCCTTTTAATTGTCCTTTTGATCAAACTGCTGAAGTCAGCAGCCTTCCCCCAGCACACAGGGAGATTTTTCAGAGAGAAATACCAATAAAAAATAAACCATCAAAACCATATTTGTATCTGAAGTCCACCTTTATCTGGCAGTTTAGGAACAAATGCCTTTAGAGTGGAATAGAATTAATACCTTCTCTGCTGATAAATTTCTCATCAAAGCCACACAAATTAAATTTGAGTGTCTCTTCCAAAGCTTTTACTCTTCATTACTTGGGCCATATTTATTTATAGTTCTCACCAAACTTATGCAAAAGGACACTCTCAGTATTTTTATTTTCTTTGGCCTGATTATTGCTGCATTCCCAATGCAGGAGTTTTCTCCTATCTTTATCTCCTTTTTCCTTCTTACAAATATGATTTTTTTCCTGCATGTATCTATTACATCATTATATATTTTTAAAAATTGAGTCTTCCTCATAATTGATTGGTTCAGCATTAACATAATTTGAGTACTTTAAGCAGAATGAGCATTTGCTTTGACCTTATTAAAGTAAAAATGAATCCTTTTTTTTGGTTACACTTTTGACAAGAATGGTTAGTTCCCACCCCTAGACTCAGACCAGCTGCTTTGGCACAGAGAGTTCCCCCAGGAGCTGTAACTCCTTTGTGGCACAACCAAATCCAGTTTAGCCAGTGAGAACAGTAGAGGAGAATGGCTCAGGTAGGAGGAGAAAGGATGTCCTACCTGTTCTTGTCTTGAAAATAAATGTACATGCCAAAAAAGCTGGAGAAAAATATTAGCAAGTGGCTTCTTGTGGGTTCTTCCAACCCTACATCAGTTTGGTGGAATGTAAATCTGCAGGTAGGCTTGTGTCAGACTGAATAAAGTTCTTAAAATCTCATTGTTTGAAGTTAGTTAGCTCTTGCTGCAAATGTGATTTTTAAGTTTTGTCAGTGACTCCTCCAGTGTTTTCTCTTAGCTAAATGCTACATTGCAGGCAGGCCAATGGGCCACGTTTTCAGCTATTCATCTCTTTTAGTGCCTCTAGGAGTAAAGGGTTGAAACTCCTCATTTGACTCATGTTGGCAAATTATTCACTGTACTGTTCAAGGGAACACTGAAATAATGGAACTAAGCATTCATATTTGGTGGGATTGTAACAACTCCTGAAACGTGTATTTATTTGAAGTGGCTAAAAAGGCTAATTGCTGATACCCTGACTAACTTCATCTTAGTAGTGACTTTATAAACAGCTTTAGCTGTTTTCTTTGTGCTTTTGCAAAAAAATTGAGATATACAAAAAGATTAAAAAGTGGGTTTTTTTTAAAAAAAAAGGAATTAAATTCACAGAGTAGAACAGGATATCCTGTTGTCAGGCTTGCCTGAATGATTTGGGATGAAATGATGCTGAATCCCAAGGACTGTCTCCCTGTATAGGAAACATGACCAAGTGAAGCTCTTCAGCATTTGGGACTGTTATGGTTTCTGCATCCTCTTTCAAGTGCTTTGGCTCTGCTACAAGTTCTGAAGTTCTGGAAGGAATTTTTACAGCTCATACAAAGCATGGAAGTTTTATAATTAGTTTTAGAGAAGACTGGAAAGCAGCAGACAATTAGCGGCAAAGAATGAGTCCCCATCAGCAGCTGAGGAGTTTGGTGGAGCTTTGCTTGGAAACCAGGCTGGCAGCTGTGTGTGAGTGCTGATGCACAGTGTGCTGCTGGAAAGGGAAACTCTGGCAAGGGATTCCCATCAAACAGC
>VZTR01010729.1:622588-641240 GCA_013400775.1 Chaetops frenatus | reverse complement strand
TTCCGGAAGATAATTTTTTTACATCACTCTTTTTTTTGTGGGCTGGTGACTTCAACTGAGTAGCCACATTTACATGAAAGAAACCTAAACAGGTGTCTGAGTGTGAATGTGTGTAAATGGTGAATGTGTGTAAATGGTGAATGTGTGTAAATGGTGAATGTGTGTAAATGGTGAATGTGTGTAAATTGTGAATGCCAGCAAACCACCAGCCTGGGAAAGCAGGGTCAGAGAGGGAGGAATGGACACAGCCCTGGGTTTGCTGTGCTGGAGATGCCTCATCTGGAAATGAGAATAATGGCCTTGAGCTNATATATATATATATATTTACAGGTGTGGGATTTTATAGCACTGTTTTCTATTGGTAGGATTCTCACAAGAAAAGCCCTCTTTACACAGCCTTAATAGAAAGGGTTTAAAAATCAGATTCCAGAAGATAATNAGTCCTACACTGTAGAAAAGAGGGAAGATCTCAGCTTTGGAAGAGTCCTTGCAAACACACAGTTTGGATTTCTCCCCAGCAGTAGGGACTGGAGGGGGGTTGTTATTAGAGGTTAAATCCCTGAATTGTGGTTTTCCCTGGGTCTGTGTGGAGGGCAGCCAGCAGGAAACACTCCAGGCTTGAGTTGCTTGAGCTGCAGCTCTGCAGTGCCCGTTTGCTCTGAGTTATGGGGCAGTTGATGACTCTGATGGAGAAGCTGTCAGTAGCTTTTACCAGTGGGTTCACAAGGCCAAGGTCAGCACAGGAGTTTTTTGGTGATCTCCGTGGTTGGCACAGAGGGCAATCCTAGGAATTTACATTTCAGGCTCAGGAGTGTGTGCTGTGCTGGGAACGGGGTGTTTGTGATTAATTCTCCAGGTTTATTCACACAGCGCTGGCTGATAATGAAGGGGGTGATTTAGGAATGCTGAGGGCACAGTTAGGATGAACCTGTTGACATCTAAAAGCAGCAAAGAGCACGTTGAGCCTCAGGAAAGAGTAAAAGCTTTTTGTGAAAGTGAATGTGTGCTGTGCATTAGGGAGCTGACCTTAATGCCCCAGCACGTTTAATCTTGTCTTTCTTTTAAATTCTCTGAGATACTTTTCTGTTATTTCATTATTATTTTTTTTAAAAACTTCTTGTTGAAACTATTGCAGCTTAGAAGACTTGGAGCTTGTAGTTGATTTCTCTGAAAGTCAGTAAATAATTCCCTTTATTTAACAGGTGGGGTTGAAAGCTGACAATCACAAACCCTGCCAGTACAGGACAGCACATCTCCTGCTCCTGCCTCCTGGTTTCCTCCTTTAACTACTTGTATTATTGCTGAAACACAGTGTTCCAAACCTTGTAACTGACTGGAACAGCAACTGTTGAATGATTCAGTGCTTGCACAGGTGTGGCTGGTGCTGTGGTTTGGGTGTGGGTTGTGATGAGAGCCATGGAATGCTGGGCTGTGCCCAGGAAATTGTGTCCTCAGAGCTCTGCCTTTGCTGCTGAAATTAAGTCACTGGGGCACACACAAACACGGTGACATCTTGGCAGAGCTCTCATTTCTGCAGGAGCCCTTGTGCTGTTGGGGGCTGCTTGGCCCTGGAGATGAGCCAGGCTTTGCCAGCTCCCATCAGACGTGTGGACAAATGCAAATCTGCACAAACAGGGAACGCTGTGTTGTTAAAACTGTAAAGCACACCAGAACTAACACGGGCAAATGTGAGTGGTTTAAGAAAAAAATGTGTTGGAAGTGCCATAGGGTGGAATTATCACTTATAAAGATCTCACTCCCACAGCCTAGAATAGCTTGAAGGTGCTGGGAAATAAGGTTCTGCACTGCTCCCTGGAGATCATGTCTATTTTGCCTTAATTATTATAGCTCTGAATATTGTTGCTCTTTAATGCCATGTTGTGAAATCCCTGATGTGCTCAGCACTCCAAACAAGACTCTTCCTGTAAAAAACCAACATAACAATTTAATTTAATCCCCCCACTTCTTCAACTGCAAATTTGTGAGCAGTCACTGTACAACTTACTGGACCTACAAATACACCTGGGTGTCAGAACACAGATTCTCTGTCTTTTGTTTTCTTCTAAGATAAACAACACCATTCATTCTAATATTTATGGAGGAGAGACGTTTACTCTCTCTGTAGCCATTTTCTTCCCATCTTTCTGATTTTTCTGATGATGTGGTGATCTTTCCAGAATACAAACCATTTCATGTAAAGCCATGGACTTGCTCAAAGATGTCTAAGCAGCTCAGTCTTAATTATGGTCTGGATAGTTGAGGTACAGAAATTACTCTCTTAAAAAGTAGAGCTCGTTAACTGTATTTCTGTGTGGCTGATTCTAAGCATCAGTCAGTTGAGATCAAGTCATAGATATTGGGTTTTATTCTTTTTTTCATGATTTTTTTCTGTTGTACTCTAACAGTGAGGCAAATGAAAGAAGTATTCCCAAAGTGTCAGATGGAAAAGCATTTCCTAAGAGAAGTCCTCCCTGTGGTGGATGTTGGTCTGTGTGAGGGGTGGATTTAAGGAATATCTTTGCATGTGGCAGCTCTGATGGAAAGTGATGGCAGCAGGACTGGGAGGACTGAGGGGTCAATGGGCTCTGCCCGAGCCCAGCTGTGATGGCAAACCCTTAATCCTAAATCAACCTTCCTTCATTGCCAGGGAGAAATGCAAATAAAGGGTGAGTGCAGCTTTCCTCCTGCAGGCAAGAGGTGAGGCTTCAGAAAAGCTGCAGGACACAAAGGATTGATTTGTTGTGGAGGGTAGTTAGAGGAGACAGCAAATCAATTCACTGAAGCCAGAAGTTTGTGGGAGGGTCTGAGAGGACTTCTGGCGAGGGAGGACTAAGTTAAATGATGCCCCAAAGTAAAATGAAGTAGATAAAGGTGGACATTCCTGAAATGAAAGGAAGGGATGTGGAATTAAATGCAGATGTAAAGCAGCAAAGAATCTACTGCTCGTGGTTGGGAATTTATGATAGATGTAAATTAAGGAAGCCAATTGTTGGCAGAAAATTGCTTGAAGAGGTTTTATAAACTGGAGAGAGCTTCATAAGGACTGAGAAAGTAAGGGAAAGGAAAAAAAAATCAAATTCAAATGTGTTTCTGGGAGAGAGATATTACCATTTTTTAAAGCTGGTCTGATTTCTGGTTGAGATATTATATTAAACTTTTGTAAGGAGATAACTATTTAAGGCTTTACTTGAGCTGTGTAATTGCCTTTATAGCCATTTTAGCCTTTTATGATAAGATTCTCCCACACTAATTTTTTGCTGAAATAAACTGGTTTCCCTAAAGTGCATATCAATGAAATCTCTACAGTAGAGAATTTCTTTAAAGTAAGAAGTAAATGTAGGAAAAATGTGTAAATAAAGAAGAAGAAAAGTTACTTCCACAGTAGTTTTTTGTCTGTTTTTTTTTTTAAGTAATGTATTATTATATTTATATAATGTCATAGTTCCTGCATTTATAGGCATAATCTGAATGGAAGTTGAAATATGAATTCTGTGCTATTGATATTTTGCCTTGTAAAGATGAGTCTGGAGTCTCTGTGTGATGAGTTGGGTACAAGGAGGGAGACAACTGAGTTTGTAATGTGGTTCATTGATGAGTTAGGAATAGAAATATGTCATGAAACTTTTCTGGCTTCTATTTACTGCTTTTGACCTTGCTAAGATTGTTTGAAAAGAGACTAAAAGTTCACTGGTGTAATGTCATTCCTTAAGAATTTCCACGAAAGAGAGATGCAAGGTTATGTAAAATTCCTCTCTCGGGATTCAGGACAAGGCAGGATTGGGTCTGTTGTCTTGCAGTTGATGTTTATCATACATATTTAACACAGAAAATAGTTTTGCATTTTTTTATTTGATCTTCAGCTTTCCAGAAGCCTTCCAACCTTGCTGTTGATCTTTTGTCTCACATCAGTCGTGTGACACGTGCTCATTTTGCTGTGTGTCATAAGCAGGTGGTTTTGAGGGAACTCTTTTATGTCACTTCCTTTGTCATGTCACTTACCACTTTTATTAATTATTTTAGCTGTGATTTTTTTTTAATGTTTGCAGTGGTTAAGTTTCCCTAGTATAATCACTGTTTGTCTACAAAGGAGAACAAATATCTTTTCATTCCCTGATTCAGAAGGTTTGTCTTTTTTGGGCTCTTCAGTTAATACATTAATCAGCAGTGTCTCTGAGCACCCACTGACTGAGCAGCAGTGACATTTTCCTTCTTCTCAATTTCTTTTTTTTTTATTCCAACCCTTTGTTTGCTGAAGGAACAGGATGTGCTGGCAGCTGTGGGCTGTTGTCAGCACAGGCTCCTTGGGCTGCCCGATAGGAATCTGGCTGGGGGCTATTTGTGCCTCAGAGTTGGGCACGGGGATGTTGAAGGGCACGAGAAGTTCCTGATGTTTGGTTTTTTGAGCTCCACTCGGCTCATACTGAGCAGGTCTCATCTCCAGCGAGCACAGCCAGCCTCTCTGCACTGCTCCTCACTGCCTGGGAAATTCCAATTGCTTCAGTCCACAGGTGTTACACGGCCCCTTCTCTCTTCCCAACTGCTCCCTTGGAGATAAACCTGCACGAGTAAAGAAAGCAAAAATGTCATTTTGTACCTTTGAATGCTGAGGCTTTCTCACATGTGTAGAGATGTATCATAACATCTTTACATTCTCGTAAGAGAGGTGTTTTATCTTTATTTACCTTGTAACAGAAACGACAAGAATGCTTAAAGGATTGTGGGATAAATCCTTACTTAGGTGGTCTCAATATGTTCTGTTTGATTTTTCTTGGTGATTTTGTTTCAATTCACACAAAACATAAAGCTAACCTCGAATTTAAAAGATCAAATAGACTGGAAAAACAAAGAGTACTGACTGAGAATATTTCGGGTTACTTTGTGGGGTTTGATTTGTTTATTGGGGTTTTGGGATGTTTTTTGTTTGCCTTTTTTATTTATTTCTTCCTTGGTCCTTGAACCACTGTTGTTGCTAGAAAAGTCATTTGATGCAAGTTCAGATCTTTCAGTTCAGCAAGTATTTCATAAAGTGTAGGAACTGGATTAATAAAAAACACAGAGCATAATCAGATAAGGTTTAAGGGTCACTGTCATGTCAATTGTGAAGATGTTTCATACTCCTTGAGAAGAATTCTTTAAGAATTTACACCAGGAGATTTAGTGCAGTGATCCAGAGACAACAGAATGGTTTTTTTATGGAATACATCCATCATGTATTAGAGAAGATCACATAAGACTTGCATAACAATCTTTCTAAGTGAAATTATTCCCAGTCTGTTCTGTCTGGACCGAGTAACACACTTTTATAAAATTATTTAATTGAATAAAAACAGTTATTATGTCTGATTTCACTGCCATATGTTATTACATTGAATATGTGCTTAATCTAAGAGAAATAATAATTCAGTGTAAACAGTGTAAAAATCCAGTGATGGCCACATTCTGTGGCTTTTGCTTTCATACATTCCAAATGTTTATTTACAGATATCTCATGTGAGCCATGCAAACCCTCCAACTTCCATCAGAATGATGCCTTGATGATTTTTTTTATCTAGTTAACTATTTCTAAAAGATCAAATTATTCCTGGAATTTATCATCTGGAAGAATCAAAGTCATTTTCCCCTAATAAACAAATAGCCATTTTCCTTAACACATATAAGAGCTCTGTGTTAAAAACAGCAGTGACAAACAGTGGTGCTGTTTTCCTCAGTCCTTTAGGATGCATTGTTTCCTGCAGAATAAACAAGAGGGTGGTTTAAAGTGAACTTGGGTTTTGTAAGTTCATGGTGTGGCTTCCTCTGCTGTGGGGGACACTCAGTGCTGGCCACCACAGGAGGAGCTGACCCCTGCAAAGCCCTGCTCAGAGCAGGGACAAGATCACAGAGGAAACAGAGAAAGTTCTTGTATTAAATATTTAACATTTAAATTTAATACTTAACATTTAAAGCCAGCCCAATATCTGGGCCAAGGAGCCTTGTAATGATATCTAAGATATAATGAGAGCATGTCTGTGTTAAAAGGACTTCCCTGGATATCCCTGGGTGGGGCCAGAAACCCTTCAAAGAACAGAGCCTCAAACTGAGGATGTTTGAGCCTGCCTGCTTTGCACTCCTGTCCTGCCTGCACACCCCAAGGACACAAAGCTGCCACAGTTCTGGAGGCTCTCAGGAGCCAGGGAGATTCTGGCACTGCTGGGCTTTGGCCTCAGTCTGTCAGGGCTTCCAAATTTTCTTTACTCAGTGCAGCTTCCCCAACCTGCTGAGGTTTCTGATGAATTTTACGTTGCCTCCTTCCAGAAAGGCAGCACAGCAGGCACATTATATAGGTCAGATAGAGAAATAATTTTGTAATGTTATTGTTTGTTATGTTTAGCTGAAAAAAACCCCAATGGTTATAAATTTATGGTTCTTCTTGAAACAGAATGACTGTTCCCTTGGCAGCAAACTGCAGCAAAACCTGTGACATCAAGGTAGAATTTTCCCCTCAAATTTCAGAAGGGATTTCTGACAAAGCATGAGGATGGGGTTGGTAGAAAAACAGGAGTATTGGGGGAAACCTGATGGGGCTTTTTGGGTATCTGTGATGGCACTTTGCCATTAAGAAGAAGTGAAAGAGAATATTTGTATGGTTTTTCTTGCTTGATGTGCAGAGCTGTCCAGAGGAAGGGAAGAAGCAGCAGCAAGGCTGGCAGGCACCAGGTTCTTGTGGTTAACAAGAATGCAATACAACTTTGGGTGGGTTTTACTAGAATAACATGGAGATCTTGGGCTCTATCCTGGCCACCTGTCAAGTATCAAACTACATGTACATCTTTCCCAAGCTGTGCTGCTCCATCCCACAGACATTGTTGGCTTGAGTGGGTGATGGATCCTCCATGCACGGATGTTCCTTGGAGCATCTCTTACCTCCCCTCACTCTGGGGGCTCCCACCTGCCTCCCCCTGCTCCTCCCTCTTTTACAAGTCACATTCTTTGCATCCAGCCTGAATTCTGTGCCTTATGTTGGGTAGAGGCTGAATAATTTACTCAGAGTCACCATAAGGAGCAATAAAAGCATTTTCCAACATATTTCTTGATCTCTTGGGCGATTATTTATGGTCAGGGTGCCTGTTCTGGACACACTCCTGCAACTTGAAGAACATTCTGACTTTTCATTTTGCTTCATATGCTCAGAGCTACAATATGTACTAAAAAAAAAAATCAAACATACTTTATAAGACTAATAGTCACAGCTGGGGATAAGGAATATAAATAGGATGACATCAAATGAAAAGAACTGATGATCCAACAAGGCTTCTATAGATCATGTTGTCTAATGTCAGGAGAATTGCAGATTAGTCTTGCTGCCTTTTATGAGTAAGCCTATTTATCAACTTTCTGGAAAAATCTCATTTAAGGTGGCACATTTTCCTTAGTTCTGCCACACTTCAAAGCTTCAAGTGTAGAGGTTGGTCAGCCATTCTCTCCTGGCTGTAATCAGTGTGTGAGATTCCCATTCAGGCCTTTCTGCAGCAGCCAGGACCTCGCTACTCCTGGCTGACTCTGATAATGTAATTTTGCTTTGCTTGATTAGTAAAAAAAAAAACAAGGAGCCTTAGCTTTTAACAACTTTATCCAATTCAGACTTAATGTTCAGAGAGAAAGAGCAATTTAAATTGCAAATGGTCTTTATAAGAAGCTGGATTTCTGTAAAGTGTAACTTAGTCATGCCACAGAGGAAGAAGAGGACAAGCCCTAGGGAAAAAAAAAAAAACACCACATTTGGACAAGGTGGATCTGGGCAGGGGCTCTGCTGTTTTTCCTGAGTAACCTACAGAAAGAGAAACTATTTTTATGACAGGATATAACAAGAAATGTGAATTTTAACAACTCTGGAGGAGATATGCAGGAATATAAAATTTTGTAGTTTTGTTACCGTGTACTACATTTTTAACACGATGCTTTATATCCGAGTCACAAAATGGATTTGTGTACATTTATATTCCTTCTTTAAAAGCTAAGTAGAGCTCAGACAAGTAAAACAAGCTGTTTGATATTTTGTTCTTTTTTTTTCCCCCTTTCACTTGAAGTAAGAATACCTCAGCATCTAATGTCACATTAGTTTTATAGATGTAAATGCTTTCAAGGCAGAACATGTGGTACAGGTATATTTTATCAGCTATTACCACTAAGATTTTTACATATATGAACTAGAAAAGTTCTGTGTTTATGAAATTTGAAGCAATATTTTCTCCCTTAGGATTATCTGAATTTGTGGGAAATGGAGGCATTCTTATATCAGAAAGCATTCAACAGTGAACCGATTAAGAATTTCTTTATTGTATTTGAAATCTGGGAAATTTGCTTAAGTTTATAAACAAAAATGTGTAAGATAAAACAGAAGGATAACACACTATCTGATTGCAATTTAAATGCAATAAAATCAGTTGTGGAACAGTCTTCACTAGCTTATTCTCACAGGCACTTTTCTTAGGCACTTCAAATGCTGCTCTTATAGGAAGCTTTAGGATAAATCCATATAATTCCTGTGCATGACATTTGGAAAAGACCAGAGCTGTGAATATCACACCTGATTGCTTTTAAGTCAAAAGCTTTCATATGCAGAAAATAATGTTTCAATTAAAAAAAAAAAAAAAAAAAAAAGGGAGAGAAGGAGGTCATTTGACATTGCTACTCTGCATTCAGTATCATGTAGGGAAAAAGAAAATTAGAGCAATTTCAATAGGCTGCTGACTTGGAGCTGAATAGACTTAAGCATTTGCATCACCTGTTCACAAGATTTACAGGCCACAATTTTAGGATCAGATTTCTGTATCAACCTGCAGATTTGGTGGTTTCAGTATCCTGGTTTTTTGCAATTTTGCTACTGCTGGTTATGGAACACCTGGATTTATTCTGTGTTGTTCCCACTCCAACTTTGTCATCATGTGGTGTCTGAAATCTGCAATTCCCTCTACTAGAATTTCAGCTGGGAAGATACTGAGTGGGATTGCAAATACAAATATCAGGTGGAAAGCATTTCTACATGAGTGTAGTGACTTTGCTTTGTGCTTTTCCATGTGAACTGTATTTGATTTACAATTAAAAGTATATATATGTGCTTGTAAGATTAGTGAGCATTTTAATTTTTAATGCTACATACACTATCTGACATATCCCTTGGGATTCACAGGAAATCCTTTCTCCTTGCATTAAACCAACAAGATGCATTTATCCTAAAATTACCCTTGAAACAGATACATTTTTCAGTAGCATTTAGAATAATTTCTCCCTAATGACATCTCCTCTGTGGTACAATGCTTGATCATTGAATCCTGAAGGGCAGATTTGGGTTTTTTTGCTTATGGTTGTGTTTCTTTACAGAACCATTAAGAAAAAGCATTTGCCCAGTGAAGATTCACCATGCAGGGATGGATTTTGCTGTATAAAGAGCATTGTTCTTCTTTGGATGACCTCCTTGTGCAGAATGATAGTTTTATCCTTCTCTACATCATTATGTTTGCTGTGCAAAAATCCTGCTGTGCTACATCATAATAACATGTAATCTTCTTGCTCAGTTTAGCTGAGATTTAAGGAGCTGCTGCTCATGGAAGCAGTTTTCTAAAGTCTGATCTATAATTTACCAGAATCAACCAGGCAAAAGAGCAAGAGGCTTTATAAGAGGGATACAGCCCTTAAAACTCTTAAATGAAGATTAGTTTAAAGTTTTACAATCTGGTACAGAACCATCTGGCAAATCTCATGTCAGGCTTTGTTAAACCCCTGAGCATCCCTGGTGTGCTGCACCCCACACCCTGCCCTGATCCCCCATCCCTCTGCCTCCTGCCCTGCTCCAGCTTTGCCCAGAGATGGATTGGAACAAAAGAGGGAAATAAATAAGCCAAGGGCTGATTTCCCTACAGGGCTGGTGGAAGAGCTGTGGGTGGGCTGCACCCCTGGGAATCACACCCTGGGGCTGGGTGTGCACTGGGTGATTTCTTGCACCCCTCAACAGGTACCTGCAAGGTGAAAGGGGCCTGTTGGCAGCACCATCAGAGACTTGCTGGGTTCTGTGGTGGCTTTGGAGTCCAAGGAATCTCTGGGAGGATGCAGAGACACATCACAGGCAGTTTTGGTACTTTCAGAGATGCAGCTGGTGCAGCAAAACAAAACCATGTAGAGTTTGTCAGTGGTGATTCCAGGCTGCTGTTTACTCTGGAAAGCTGATTGTTCCCATCAGTCCTAAATTCTCTATCAGGGCTCTAGGCTTGTGGGTTCCTCACTGATAACTCCACAAAGGGATTTTTATCTGGATATTTATTTGTATTTCTTTTCTTTTGGCAAAAGGCAGACCTTTGTTTCTCAAACACAAAGCAGAAACCTTTCCATAGGAATCCTTAAGGACACCTTCATTTCAGCTGTCCTATGGCTTTCTTTATATATAAATACATAAACCTTGGAAACTCAGACTAGAATAATTTATTTTAGCAATCTGTTACATAAACTTATACTACTGTCACTAAAATTAACCTTTCTGTTCACCTTTCACACGAAGGACCTTGGGAGGCTGAAGGAGAGGAGTGCAGGAATCCAATTACCTGAAATCAACTTAGAGGCAAGAGGGAGGCATTGTTAATAGAGATAATCTCCTGCTCAGCCTCACAGGGTTCCTCTGTCTCTGTGCAAAGACATTCTGCCTGGACAGTAAAATCAGTGTACCTGATTTCCTGGTTCAAATGTGGGACAGAAAAATAGTCAAGTGTGCACTTCCTGTCTGAAAATGTAGCTTTTGGCAGACACAAGTTGCCCCAAACAGATAAACATTTGTAATCCCAACTATATTATAATAATGTAACATAGCTGTTATACAATTTACCAAACATCTTTTGCTGTTTGTTCCCTAAATTTCCCTTCAAGCAATTTAAGTTTTCAGCTTAAAATTTTTTCATGAAGTATTTTTGTTTTTCCTTTCCTATCAAGTGCAGGAGTGGGACTCTTGGAGTCAGACAAATTTAGTGCTGCCATAGCAGTTTCCTAAGGCACCAGAGAAAAATGCATGGTATTATCTTGGAATTTCAGTCTGCTTTTACTGCTCACAGTAATCAATAACCATTAGAATTACTGGTGGTAGCATCTGCCTAGGTAATTCTAGGACTTTTCCAGAAATCAGAATAGTTAAAGCAAAGTTGTCGTGTTGTAACTTTTTATTGCTCCTTTTTAACTCTCGAGATTTGCTTTGAAGAAAAGCAAAAACTTGTCAATAGAGAAGCAGGGTGGCATGGAGGTAACATCTGTCCACCTGAACAAATCCAGTATTTCGTGTTAGAATAAAAACCAATTCGTTTGAATTGTCTCAGATGCACCAGAGATCTCCCCTCATGTTTCAGAGCGAGGTCCACTCTGAACCATCCACATTCAGCTTTCCAATAAAGACAAAAATGACCTCTGACTTAAGACACTGACTTTCATAACCTTTATAATCTGTTTTACAGTTCATTTTCTCTGGTAGGTTTTGGAAACCTGAATATTACCTGTCAAGTTGTCATAAGTAATTATATGTTTGTTAACTTATTGCTCCTAGCAAACAACAGGAAATATTCATGACAAATTTAATTTTCCCTTTAAAAAAATATTTAATAACTGTTTTGATTAAATATTAAAGCTTTCTTCTGCTGTTAAAATCTGACAGAAAGTTCCAAATATCAGCAAAATATTTTGTGCAGTGTTTTTACTACCTGGTTACTATGCTGGGCTTTACTGATGGTTAAACACCACTGATCAGTAATTTCTAGGTGGTCAGCTGGGAGGCTGATGGGACTGGCTGTGTGATGGCTCTGCAAAGTAAAACTTTTTCTATATTGAAAATACCTGAAAATTGGACTTGATGTAGGCAGACAGGACTGCCTGGCCTTGGCGAGCAGTTGAAATTATTGTATTTCCTAGTGGACAAAAGGGATCACAGAGACTAAGGAAACTTTTACAGCCAGCAGGATTTTATGTGGTTCCTTGTGTTGTTGTTTGTTTTTGTTTGTGTGTGTGTGTGGGTTTTTTTGTTGTTGTTGTGGGGTTTTTTTTTTTTGTTTTGTTTTGTTTTTTGTTGTTGTTGTTGTTGTTGTTGTTGTTGTTGGTTGGTTTTTGCCTTGCTCAGAGCCTGTTCCAGAGCAGTGACACAGGGTGTCAGGTAATGATTTAGAGCAGAACGTGTCTCCCTCGGCTCCAGCAGAGCAGGAGGTCCCAGCAGGAGCTGGGTGAGTGGTAGGAACAGGATCAGGTGCCCAGGTGCTCCCTGTGCTGGTGGAACAGCAGCTGGGTGTTGCAGAAGTGACAGGTGGTTCATCAGACACAGGGGAAAAAAAAACCTCATTTATTGCACCAGTCAGGCCTGCCTGCTGGAGAAATTGTAATCTGTGGGTGGACAAGGGCTGAGGGAGCTCTAAGGGCACTGCTGGAACCATAATGCCATATCCAGGTGGAAATCATTCCATCTTTATCTCGTTTTGAGCACAGTTCTCTACTAGGTGTGGAGCTTCAATGTCGAATTGATGAAGTGGAGGGAATATAAACACAAGGTTCTGGGCACAGCCTGCTGTTTCTTTAGAGGAACTGGGCAAGCTGCAGAAGGCTGCAGGAGCTGCCTGAAAGGTGCCTGTGCTCAGCTGGGGCTTGGTCTCTGTCTCCAGGCAGCACTGACAGAACCAGAGGACACAGCCTCGAGCTGAGCCAAGGGAAATCCAGGCTGGATAGCAGGGAAAAGTTTTTACAGAAAGGGTGATGAAATACTGGCATGGTCTGCCTGGGGAGGTGATAGAGTCATCATCTCTGGGTGTGTTTAAGACAAGACTGGATGTGGCACTCAGTGCCATGATCTGGCTGAGGTGTTGGGGTTGGGTTGAACTCGATGATCTTGAAGGTCTCTTCCAACCTGGATATTCTGTGAATTCTGTGAAGGAGGAAGCTCCAAGAAAATGAGGAGATAAAGGCTCCCAAAAACCTTCCTAGTTTTAGCAAGAGCTTCTTTCTTTGTGCTGGAAGAAGGAATCTCCTGGGAGGATTGTCTTTTATCACCACATCCTCCTCTGTGCCAGAGAAAGGAGGACAGGTGGAGAAGAGCTGCTGGTGTGAGAAAGGAGGACTGGTGGAGAAGAGCTGCTGGTGTGATCCATTAGCAATCTGTGTGCACCTCAGCGAGGGCTGAGCAGAGGAGAATTCCTTCAGAATTCACAGCAGAAGATTCAGTGCAGTGAAGTAGTGAGCAAAGAGCTCCAAACTGCAGCAGCAGGGTAGCTCAGAGGAGGTGTCACACCTGGGCAGGTGCAGCTGCAGAGGGTTCCCCTCCTGTCACTGGAACAGGCAGGGGGGCAGTGCCAGCTCTCCCCTGTGGGATGTGTTTGTCCCACTCTGAAAATGGTCAGAAAACCAACCCTGCCAGGTTCTCCATGGCAAACCAGAGCTGAGTGTGCACAGCTGGCTCTGGAACAGCACTGGGAACCCGGAGTTCACCCAGGTGTTTCCCGTGTGAGGAGAAGCCTGCAGGGATGGAGGAGTCTCTGCCTGGTTTTGTGCTCCAGGAGCAGCCTGGCCTGCAGCTACCCTGCAATCTGCACCATTGCCTCTCTTGCTGCTGTGTGCTGTCCCTGCTTCCTGATATTTCATCTTCAGAGAGGGGTGAGAGGGTCCCTTTAGGTGCAAGTTGGGGGGGACGTTAGGAAGGAAATGAAATTTACTTTAGGAAGTAAAGGAAATTCAGCACCAAATTCTTTGAGCCTTCATTAAGCCAGGTCTAAGACTTAGAACACTGTTTCCAGTGTTACTCAAACACCTGAAGTGTTGTTCCACCTCATTGTACTTTAGCATCCCTTTTCTTCATATAATCACACACTTTTGTGCTCATTTTTCTCCTTGCTCTCTGAGTGGACAAATGTTATATAAAAATACTGGTGTAAAATGCCAAGAAAAGCTATTTCTTAAGAAATAGTGTGATTTTTAACGTCAGTTCCTGGCAGGCTGGCCCGTGTGGAATCATTATGGTATCTTAGCACCACAATTGATATGTTTAGTAGTTTTCATTGTGTGTTTGGGTCCCTTTGATGGCTGATGATTAAAGCAAGATTATAAGGTAGAATACATTTGCTTTTGAACACATGAAAAACACAACCTTCCCTTTCCAGATGCATTCATTTTAACTCTGTTTAGCATTCACGAAATCTGTGGTTATTTCTTTTTGCTTTTGAAATGCACTTATTGTTCTATTTCAAGAATGAATCGTATTCTATTGCTACCCCAAAATATAAGATAACAAAAAATGGTAGAAATTATTGCCTATAATCTATTATTACAGGCAATCCAACCTGCCAAAACACAATTGCCATTTAATAAGGTGGTTTTTTTGAAAGAAGCCCTGTGAATGCTCCATGCAAACTGAAGTTGCCCACAAATTCTGTATTTAAAAAAACAATGCTTCCTTTTAAGCAGCCGTAGTTTGTTGTAAATGACAGAAAATCCAATGGAATCTCTCCCTTTTTCTTTGTCTTGCAGTCTCCATGAGCATTTAGATCACTCTGATGTGGGACCTGGATAATGTGATATTTGTATTAGATATTGTCAAAGGCAGTGTTCAAAGTACATTGGAGATGTATTTCAGGAGGAGGAAAATCCTGGTACTACTTAAAAGTATTTCACCAGGAGATATTTTTTTTTTAGTCTTGTGAATGCCACTGTTTCTGTTTTATGACAGAACAAAAATTCAGGGAGAAAGAAAATGTGAGCCCTTGTATCCTTTACAACAATGTGTAAATTTCCCTCACTGGGAACACATATGGAGAAAATTAAAAGGAGCCAACATTCTATTCAATTCTCAGTCCCAGTGACCAAAAATCTCATGCATTTATTATTGAAGAGTAATTGGACAATAATAAGTAATTGCAGAATGTTTTGGNAAAAAAAAAAAAAAAAAAAAAAAAAAAGGAATTTTGAAAGATCAGAGATGATCTTCTTTGGAGACCACTTTAATCTATTTGATTACATGGACTTTTGATTTTGTTCTTAAAACATTCCAAGCAGTGGGAAGTCAAGGAAACAGAACCTTGAACTGTTCTGGCTCCAGCTCTGAAGAACATTAAGGAAAGACAAGGGCTCTCATCTGAAAATGTGGCTCCACATCCAAATAATGCAGCCTTTAAAAGCGTTTCCCATAAAATTCCTTTTTTGGTTCACCTATTTAAGTTGCAGTGAGCATAACACAGCCTGGGTAGGAAATGGCAGAGAAACCAGAGCTGAGTTCCCTCTGAATTTCTGCTGCTGAACCTTACTCTGGTGGCAAATAATTTCATAGTTTTGGCTGAATTTTTTGTCTGTACACACAGATGAAGGAAGGTCACCTTGAAAGAAAGAGCAACTCTATAAAGTTACTTAGCTGGAAAAAAAAAAATAAAATTACCTACAGCCTGCTCCAAATGTGTGCAGTCCTGATGCATTGATATATTATTGTATGGATTTTGTACCTGTTTTATTGCCTCATTAAGAGAAATAATGCTGAATGCTGACTGAAAATTATCATCCTTTTCTCTCCCAAAAAGCACACAAAAGAAGTGGCAAGGCCACAAACTCCTTTGAAAGAAACAACCTTGGAGCCCTGGACTCAGCCACAGGTAGGCTGGAACAACTTTTCTGATCACTTGTGTTCTGTAGTGGTGGTTGCTGTAAATATTGATGGGAATAATCTGCAAAGAAATGTTGCCATAGGTTGTTCTTCTATCACACATCAAAGTAATTTGTTTTGGTTTTTGGCTGCCCAGACTATTGGTGGTGCCCTTTGAGTTGAAATCTGAGCTTTTTCCTGAGGGAGAAATGCCAGCATTATCTTGCCCTACAGCTTGTGCTTCGTATGTGCTTTAAAAATTTTTGCAGAACTCGACAAAACAGAGCTGCTTTGGTGGTTTTATCGGTGTGTCAATAAACTGTGAGCATCTGGTGTAGAAATGAAGAGGTGGATGTTTGTTACTTTGAGAGGAAGGTTTAGAGACCAACCTTTTGCTTCATGAGGACTTAACCAAGAACAAAGCAATAATTAATCATTCAAAAAGGGATAAAGAAACAGGGATATTGATAGGATATCTTTCTTAAAACAGAGTGAGTCTGAATCTTTTGGTCTTTTTAGTTATTTTAGTGAATTTTTTATTATAATTTTTTATGTGCAGGAGTTCAGAGCCATTTTTGCTGTTTATTCTCTGTGTATCAGTGTCCTGTACTGCACATGGAATCTGTGGCTGAGGGGGTGGTGTGGGGGAAGGAAAGAACCAGTTTATTGTGTAATTGAATCTGGATATTCCTGTTCCAAGGACAAGGACTGGGGCTGGACCAGGAAAGGTGCTGGAGTTGGGTGGAGATGAAGGAGGATGTTGGGAAACCAAGCTGGAGAATCAGGCTGTTTCTGTAAATTCCTTGGGCAAGACTGATGTTTTTTATGGACGGGGGGAGGTTTTCCCTGTTCCCCCACCTGTCGTTCCTGGGTCTCAGTGCCTCTTCCTGACACAGCACCTCTGTGTCCCCTGTCTGTGCTTTGAAGGGCCAGGGCAGCAGTGACTCTCTGGCCCTGATGGCCACGTTGAGAGGTTCCTGGCAAAGATGGAGAGATCCAGGCAGAGGAGCAAGCCCTGATTTGTAATTACAGAGTGCCTCTGGTCTAAGTAGACTCTGCCTCATTTTTCATGCTTCAGGCACTCTCGCCCTAGAAATATTCACCCACTTCATCTCTTGTTTTTATGAACTAAAAATATATGTGAAATCCGAGAAGTTAGATTTGTTCTCTAGAACAAACCTCTTTACTCCCAAAGCTTGTGGCAAATACAGAGTAGGAATTTAGAAGTAGAAATGGAAAAACCCCTCACACCTCTGTTCATGCCTGAGTGCATTTCCCTTTATCAGCTGCAGTGCTGGCTGGGATAGTCTGCACAGCTGAGGAAAACAGAGAAGCTCTGACATGATAAACTCTTCCCTGCAGTCACAGGTGTGTGCTGTTCATGTTTGTGCATGTGGAGAGAATTCACAGAATGTCCAGGTTGGAAGTGACCTTCAAGATCACCAAGTCCAATCCATCCCCTAAAAACATCTCAATTTAACCATGGCACCGAGTGCCACATCCAGTCTTGTCTTAAACACACCCAGGATGGTGATTCCACCTGCAAATCTGCAAGCCTGGTGCTGCAGGGAAGTCCCTGAGCTGCTGCTCCCCAAAGCACAGGGTTTTCCCTCTTTCCAGGATAAAAGGCTCCCAGGTGTGTCCTGTCCCCAGTCCCTGCATGGCCAAACCTCCCAAATCCTCCCTCCAGGCAGCTGCTAATCACGGCAGAGAAGCCTGGTGGATCTGTGTGTGCAGTCAAGAATGTTTGTGCGCAGTCCTGGGGGGCTCAGTGCTCCTCAGATACCTGCAGGCATTAACTCTGCATGTGCAGGAACGAACTGCAGGGAGGTGTCTGCTTCCAGCAGCTCCTGTACAGCTGATGGAGCACTGAGGGGATGAGCAGGAGCTCGCATTTGGGGCTGGGTTTGGGTTCTTGGCACAGGAGAGAGGATTTTGGCCTCTGAGTTGAGACAGGAGTTGTTGAAGCAGCTTGATCCTGTGATTGTCATTTAGTGGGGCACTGGTGCATGAACGTGGCTGACAGAGGTGAATTTTGCAGCCACTTGTCCTTGGTGGTTTGTGTGACTGCTGCCAGCAGTCCTGTCAAAGAAATATTCTGTTGCACTGGCCCAGTGCTGATGGGAATTGTTGTTCTTGCTGAGCATACAGAGCATCACCGCCTTGTTTGATTGCTTCTGAAAGCTGCATTTGCCACAGCTTTACTAAATAACCACAAAGATTAAAATTCATAAAATATTTTTATCATTCCTATTTATTTTTGATTTTAAAAAAAATTTCTGTTTTCTAAAACAAGTGCATACAAAGAAGCTGCCACTAATACACTTGTTTTTTATTTCTTGGAGAGAAGAAATGCAATCAACAAAATCAAAAACTGCTGGAACCATTATTGTAGTAGAAAATTAAATTAGCTGTTAATTCTTTCATGGATGTAATTCTGGCCACTGCAAATCCCTCCTTAGGTATTTTGTATAAAGTGAGTAAAAATTCATGGCATGGATAAAAGCTTTGTCTATTTTATGAGCAACAGGCAAATGATCCAAACGGTGCTCGTAAAGCAAATGGTTCCCAACTCTAAAAGGAGGAGAAATGTATTTAAAAGCTGCTGGAATGAACCACAGGCAAAGCCAACTCCTCTGTACACAAAAGGTGTCATTTCCATGAAAGTTTTGGAATCCCCCACACAAGGGAGAGACTCACTACTTCTGTCTACTTAATAATAACAATAAAAAAAAAAAAATCATTTTGTGTCAGAGCTGCTGTGGGATGAGTTGTGCCAGCAGAGAGAGAGGGGGAATGGAGCAGCCCAGGGCAGGGTTTGTGTGCAGGGCCAAGGGGGGCAGTGGGGCACAGGGAGCCACAGCTGCCTCAGGTACCAGCAGGGCAGAGCTGGTGCCTGGAGCAGCAGCAGGGCAGCTTCACCCAGGGGTCCCAGCCTGGGAAACGAGGGCTGGAGCTCTGTGTGCCCAGGGAGGGAGGGGTTTTCGTCTTGGAAGCAGCCAGGTTTTACTGGGAATTTTGAAACAGCTCTGAAATTAG
>VZTR01010729.1:601694-621123 GCA_013400775.1 Chaetops frenatus | reverse complement strand
TTTTTTTTTTTGCTCAATTTTAAAGAATCACTTTATAATCTTGGAACAGTGGATAACAACATCACTAATCCAATATTTTAGCAGTAAATACGTTTGATGATGGGAATTGCTACACTAATCTTATATCCCTCCACAGTATAGTTAAGAAATCCACAGGGGGTTTTACTAATCAGTTTTTGTAAAGTAAATCAAGTCATGTAATTCTGGTTCCCTCCGAATGCCCAGTGATGCAGGCAGAGAAATGTGCAGCACTTTTTGTTCTTTTCATCACTTTTGAGCCCTAATCTGCAGCCAGGCTTTCTCCTGAGCATTTCTGGAGAGAAAAGTCTCCAAACACCCTCTGACAGAGATGTCTTATTAGGGGAGCAGGCAATTCACCTTGTTCCCCTCACCTGCTGTGCTGGGAAGGGTTGGGCTGAGTCCAGTCCTGCTCACAGGCAAAAATCTGCCAATAATAAATATAATCCAACCACGTTTGCCCCTCTGCTTCTGATGCATATGCTTGAAGATACTTATTTAGGCACTCATTTATTGACAAGTGAGATATATTGCAATATGGCTTGTGGTTTGATCTTGGCTTTAAAAACATGCCAAATTAAAATAGGTTGGTTTTTTTTTTTTTTTTTTTTTTGAATTCCAACAAGAGGGTTTTAAATTAGGAATAAATATTACCAACTGTGGTTAAATATTTGAAGAGAAGCAATTAATAAGAATTCTGTGCATATTTTGTTTTCACTGCTGATGGGTATTGAATTGTTGTTCATGGAGTCCTGGTGGGCTCTGTTTGCTTAGGTCACAGCTTGAGCCTTTAGGACTCAAAACCAGTCAAAGTCAGAAGGAAAACAAAGCTTTATCCCTGGTTTTTTGTCTTCAATACAAACTAGCCACCTAAACAGATTTATACAGTCTATTCACACCCAGGTTATATTCAGTATCTAGAATTTGTATGCTCAAAATATTCCCATTTTATTTGGTGCCTTGGTAAATTCAAATATTCCTTGAATATATTTCTTATTTAGTGGAACTTCAATTGTAATCCTGAGTGATAACACAAAAGACTTGGTAAATTTAACATGATCAGCAATAAAGGACCAGATCAGAGTAGAAGGTGTGGGGATTGTAAATGCAATTAGAATTGCCCACATAATTATCTGAACTGGTTTTGAGCACTCCAGCCTTGAAACCTGATACTTTATCTCTTCAAATGGAGGCCTCCCAAGCTTGAAGCCAACTGGAAGCAGTTTTGGTCTGATTTGAGTATTTGCAGGAAAGAAATAACATTTTATTAAGAAACTCAAGAGGAAAAAAACCACACTAATTATTCCTGACCTCCTGAACAAATAATGCATCCAGAAATCAGGGTGCACTTTTGGAAGGTGGCTCAGTGGAAAGGGGCATTAACAATTTCATGTTTATTGATAGTTTTCCCTGGTCCCAGTTCACGTGGAATAGAACAGCACCACATATAAACCAGGATATCAACCTCTACTAGGCCACTGGGAGTATTCAATTGTAAAATAAAAAATGTAATTACAAGATGTTTGAAAATAAAACCTTAATTCTAATTAAATCAGGACTTTGCAGCAAAGCAGGGTTGCTGAGATTACCTGGCCGACAGGAAGAACTCTATTTTTATGAATCTAGCAGGATTTCAGACAGACTTTATGTAGATCTAAAATATCTTTTCAACATCCAGTTTTGCCATAGTGCACGGGCACTGGAGGTGAGCAGATGATGTAGCTGCAAAGTCACTCAGAGAAAATAAGGGCAAGAAGAAGCAGGCCCTCAGAGCTGTGAGCACTGAATTTGCTATTGATTTCAGCAGGGGAGACGATTCCAAAAGCAGAAAAGAATTCCCATTTCATTTCAGTTTATCTGTCTGTTTGCCAGACCGGCTCGTGATTCTATGATAAAGAAAACCCTCTCAGTTTGAGCCCAAATAGAGTTGTCTCATGAGTTAATTAGAAGCAGTGAGGGCTCCCCAGGCAGTTCCAGGGCTGGCTCAGCCCCAGCAGCAGGAGGGAGCTCTGGGGGGCTCATCCCTGCCACTGCTCCGGGAGCTCCCACAGCCCAAAAGCCACAGCTGCTCCATGGAAAATCAGCCCGCGGCCAAGGCTGCAGCTCCTTGCTGCTGTGAAATACTGAAATTGTCTCCGAGTCACTCGCCTGGTGGAACTTCTTCTCCGTTTTGTCTGCCCAGTTCCTTGGGCTCACGCTGTTAAACTTTTGCTTTCCTCTGGCTCCTGGCAGGTCAGTGCTGCTGTTCCAGCCTGGAACCGCAGTGCAAGGAGGGCAGGATTGGTAGGAGGAGCCGGGAGCTGCAGAGCATCACCTGGGCTCTCAGCCCGCCGTGCATGCGGACAGGTAACCCCAGAAAGCTCCTGCCAGCCTCGGGCTGGGGCTGCAGCGAGGGAGCTGAGCTGCTCAGAGCAGCCAGGGCATTTCTTCTCCTCATTCGTTCTCCTTTTCCTGAGGCTGAGCTGGAGGAGAAGGGCACTGAGCAGTGAAACAGCCAGTGGCACTGTTTAACGAGGGCGGGCAGCTCCTCCTCCATCCCTGGAGATGCTCCCTGGAGGAGCCCTCTGGGTGTCTGAGTAAATCACTGCCTCCAGAAAATGGAGATGGGGTCTGTGAGGTGCTCAGTTATCCATGGGGAGGCTCAGAATGCCTTTCCTCCCCACAGCATTTCTCTGCCATCACCCCCTCTTGGCGAGGGAGCAGAGACATCCTGGGTATTTAGGGGGAAGCTCTGAGCATCACCATCATCAGTGGCACTGGACTGGAACCCGCTGTGAGCTCTGCTCAGCCGGCATAAATCTTCAAATGGGAAACATAAAGGAGCCGAGATTGATTGTGGTGTCCCTTTTCCAGTGTCCACCTGGCTGTCCCTGGCAGTGAAGGGAGGCAGGAACAGATCCATCCTCTTCACTGCCCCACCAGTGCAGGGATTTATGCACCTGAGGGTGTGAGGAGCTGCCTGAAAAGCCTTTGGAAAACATAAATAGAATAAAAGATCTCTGGTGTTGTGTTTTAAATCTTAAAAATGATGTTGGCTTCCGTGTGGATTTTTGCATGGAGAGTGTTTGAGGGAAAGCTTTTGGAAGTTTGAGGTTTTCAACTCTCAGTTGATCTCTTGAGGTTTTCCTTCCCCCATTCGTAACCCTTTTTTTCCTGGTGGTGGTTTTTGGTTGGTTGGTTGGCTTTTTTTTTTTTTTTCAGTGCAAAATTTTCCAATATTTAGTAAGAACATTATATCCCAATAATGAATTAGCATCACGACTTTATCTTTCTGGATAACAAACCTGGCCATGAAGTCTTGTCCCAGGCAGTGACAGAAGGAGGCACTTAGGGCATCGTGTGAGCTCTGCCCCTGCAGAGCTTCACCCCAGCTGTGATTCTGTAACACTGAATATTTTACTCTTGGTCACAAAGGATGGAGGCTGAAACCCAGTGTTGGGGGACAAATTATTCACAAATGCCATTAAGGCTCCCAAACTCTCTCTCACACATCTCAGTGCTGAAAAGAGATTTTGACAGAATTTAGTGGACTGAAATGTGGGCTTTCACCAGTCCATTAAGTTATATGATTATTGTTTTGTGTCTGTGGTGGTGGAGATGGTGGCTCGGGGTTGCCAGGTCGCTCACCCTCTCAGGCAGCTCCTCATCTGAAAAATCAGTTGTTTTTCTTGAAGGATATTTTATGGTCTGCTTAATTTTTTGGCTGAAAATTGTTGCACATAAAGCAGATATGCTCCAACCCAGTGCCCCAGTGCCTACAAGGTAATGGGTATTATGGACTCATTCAGTCCCAAATGAGATTAACACCACTGCTCTCTCCATCTGCCTTTCAGAAAGAATCCAATAAATAACCAGGCATGTGAGGGGAGGTTGTCAGAGTCAGCATTTGCAGTGGGTTTTAGCTCCTGCAAGGGGACAGGAACCCTCTCCCAGGTGCAGGAGCTGCTGGGCCACTCAGGGTGCCCGAGTTGGGTCCCTTTTAGCCCAGGGCAGCACTGCCCTTTAAAATGGACATTTCTCACTGCTCAGGCCGTGCCTCAGGGGTTCACTGGGCAGCAAAGCTGCACTGGGCTTCCTGCTCAGACTTTATTGGTTTTCTTCACCTAAAAGGGATTTCAAAACAAAGAAGTAGTGAAAAAGAAAAGGTGCTGTGAAGACTTGTCCCATTCTGACAGCTTTAGATTGCAGATTGTGATGCTGGGCTGGGGATGTGAGAGTCCAGCCTGGCCACAGGGCTCCCCTGCCTGTGTCCCCTGATTGTGTCTGTGCAATCTGCAGGGACACAGGGGTGCCCTCTCATAATTAGCTCAACTAATGAGACCTTCCTCCAAATATCTTTTTTTTTGTTTTATTATTTATTTTAAAATAATTTAAATTTTTTATTTTAATTTTTTTTTTCTTTGTGTTGTCCCATTTCCTATTTCTGCAAAGCAGGAGCAATTGTGGTTTTCAGGCCATTTCTGTCCCTCTGGCTGAGCCTGCCTCTGTCACTGTCCAACAGCACAAGTTTGTGTCACTGTTGGAGACAAATTTACAGGGAGTCTCAAAAGGTGGTGGCTGGACCCAGTGGCCACTGCAATGGTGTCTCCAGCCTGCATCCTGCCTGCTTGGAACTGAAGGACTCAGATCAACAGCAGGATCTATGTGCTTAAAATATGCTTAAAATACACTTTTATGATGCAGTATTTGTCTTCTCTTAGAAAATGAAATGTTTTTGTTTGGCAGATAAGTCTGCCTTGTAATGGAAGGGAGTTTTTTGATGCACATCCTTCTTTCTATGGATGAACTGCTTCATTTGGAAGGCTCCTGCAACATTCTTCCATTCTGTTATGAATACAAGCTGGGTTTTGCTGGAATTTTAAAAACTGGTTCTAATTGAGTTATTTATTAAGCTAAATTAGGGAAAATGCCATTAGAAAAGGATGCCAGGCTCCAACAAGTCAGGTGCTGGTGCTGCAGATCAACATCTGAAATTTGGAAAATGATCACCAAAACTTTACATTTTGGCTTTCTTTTTGAAATGCCTTTATGCTTTCCCAAATACCACACTTAATTGTCATGCACTGTGCTGTTTTTCTAACTCTAACAGACACCAGAAGTTTCCCAGACTCGGAAAAGAATTAATGTTGCAAACACTCTGACAGTGGTTGGTGTTTGTAGCAGAATTCATCATCCCTGCAAAGATGCAAATTCTACTGCTTTGTTTTGAAATCCATAAATTTTCACAGTACTTTGTAATGCCCTGAATTTCACTATATATCTGCAATACAGATGGTGCCAACTATGAAGTGAGGCAGAAATTGCACTTTGTTTTATTTGTCCTGCCCTCTCTTTGTGCTGCTGCTCTCCCTCAGGATTTTATTCCAAATTCCTCTTCACTCTTCAGCAAAGATTCACATTAAATACTCGAGTTGCCACCATTTGAGGAACCTTCCTCTGCCAGGGTGCCCAAGGTCAGTTATTGCCATGGACAAGATTAGTTCTAGGTGCTTGGTTTTTTTTACAGTTAAAGGTTTTTCAGGGCAATATCATCCTAATCTGAAGTACAATTACCAAATTAATTGATTACTAATTACCAAAATATTTGCACTGTGGGACATTTTTAGTATTGGAGTTGTTGATTTGGTAATATTTCATACTTATATTTTTACTCTCTGAATTTCTATAGTTATTTCCTTATAATAATATTCCCATAGTCTATTTCCCTGATTTTTACAACGATCTTTTATCATGTACATGTTGAAATTTTCTCCTTCCTAAGTTTTAGTTTTGGGTATTAAGGATCATTTCACAGAATCAATTAGGTTGGAGAAGATCCCTGTGCTCATCAAGTCCAAGATCCATGAAACCTTTGCCACATACAGTGGATTTTTATGCTTTCTATGTGCTGGTTTGATTTCCTGCCTGGGAGGTGGTGGGACAAGGCAGTCAGGTCTCAGTGAGAATAAAGCTCATGGTTCTTTTGAGATTTCTGATTGTTTTCTCTGTAACTGCTTTCATACCTGTACCTGACACACAGATCTGTCTATTTAAGTAAAAGTGAAGATGCTTTATGATCTGTTTCATTCTTTCCATTTCAGGATTTACAAGTGTTGTGACTTGGAAACATCTGAACTTCTTTTTTTTTTTTTTTTTTTTTTTTTGTGAGGAGAAGCAGTGAGCGTTTTCTGCCTTTCTCCTTCCAGAACACAGCTAAAACGCTCAGCTTCTGGGCTTGGCAGTTTTACAGCAACTTGATAAAACAAAAATAATCGTGCCATCACTATTTTATCTTCCTCCTTTCAGATGTGCTTCCTTCAGAATTGCTTCTTCCTTTCATATTTGTGGCACTGTGCTCAGCAGCGTGGCAGGCTGTTCACAAGCTCTGCCAAGCTGAGGATTTGAGAGAAAGTAAACAACTCAGTTGGAAACAGGGATAGCAAGAGTTGTGTAGGCTCTAAGAAGCAGAGATATGTTGCTGTATTATACAAGAGTCGACTTAATGGAAAAATGCTGTTTTCCCCTTGGAAGGAATGAATCTCTCTTGCTGGCCACTGGAAAATAAGCCAGCCGTGCCCAGCACTCCGGGCAGGCCACTTCTCTATCCAGTTTGTATGTAGCACTCATCCTGATTGAGGACAAAAAAGGGTTTTTGGCCTTCAGTTAGGAAATAAAACAATATTTATAAGGAATAAAGGCACGTGCTGGAGCCACCTAGAGAGAGCTGATAGAAGGAGCTGGGGAACTTCCGAGGGAGCTGCAAGATGGGCAGTAATTGAAGGAGTCTTTTCCTTTATGTAAAATAGCTTTTCCTCACACATACCTCAAATATTAGTTTACTTGCAAGGGATCTTTATTCCGTCAGCTACAGATCCATTAGTGATGCTTTACTTCAGCAGATTTTAGTTCTTGCAAGCAGGAATGATTAAACTCAGCTGCTTCTCAAGTAATTTGTGTATCGCTCCTACCCTCACCAAACAGCAGTGAGATGAAAGACAGTTCTTAATTGCCTTCCTAGAGAGGAGGTGGGACTTAACTATTGAGAAACATCTTAAAAACATTGTCTACTGCAGTTTTCCTGAGGGATCAAGATTGCTGCTGGAGGATCTGCCTCCTGCTGCCTCTTTAGTGCTGTTCCTGTGCAGGCTCTAACTCTCTGCTCTGTGTCTCCACAATCTGGGAGAGATGAAGCTCAGATTAGACCCCAGAATTATTACTTTTTATTTTTAGCTTGGCTTTGTGAGGCCCTGAGACATCTCTGTTAGTTTAAGGGATTGCAGATAACTTGTGCTCTCTATTTTGCTGAATGAATTTGTCCCTCTTGGAAGCATCCTTCGGGTCTTCAGGGATAAGTTTTCACTGAAACACCTTAAGAGATGTTGCTGCCATTTTTTTCAGGGATCCCTCTTTGCTTTAGAAACCCAGCAGTGTGTCTGACACTGTACATTTATCACAGTGCATATCACTTGCACTCAGATATCAGAATTATTGGCCAGCATGATTGAATTAGGTGGCTGTTATACTTCCCAGCTTTCTGGACAGGAAAATTCCTGTTGCACTTTTGTAGTGTCTTGAGAGAGGATATTGTTGAATAAGGTGAGCCAGTATATCTTAAGAGTGTTTTTAATTACTACCAAGACACTTACACAGGTCATTACTCCAGTGGTCTCTCTTCTCCAAATAAACCAGAGTCCCTTGGAAGAGAAGGGTGGTGGTCAGGGTGGAAAGGAGAGAGTGCAGAATGGAAAGGAAATGCAGAAACAGCTTTTTTGTGATGTTGTAGCAGAAACAGAGCAAACCTGTGTTGGTACATGGGATCTTACAAAACAAAGGATGCAGCAGAAGACCAAACAAACAGGGCTGCAGAAAAGAAATGCTCCTGAATTAGTCTGTTTAGCCATGATAGATGCCTTGTCAACCTGCTGCACCTAAAAGCTAAATACATGAGTTGGAGAGGGAAAAAAAAAAATAAAAAAAGCCAATTGGAGAAAATCAATCATTGGGGTGTAGGCTATTAAATGTTGACAAGTGGTAAAGGCTGGTTATACTGCTCCAAAACTTTGGGGGATAGCAAAGCACCTTTGAGTAAACTTAGACTCTTTACATCAAAAATGAAAGTTGGTTGTTTTTCTTCATGGCATGATATGTCAGGGGCCAGTATTCTCAGAGACTGTTACACACTGTGAAATTACTGGTTTATTCAGCTGTTTGTATTTCTGACCTTGAGATCTGGATCATTATAGTCAATGCCCCTGACAGAACTGCAGACTTCAGAACAAGTTGAGGCTCTGAAACAATAAAATCTAATTTTTTTTTTTTTTTAGTTAAATAAGGAGCAATGATGTTAACACCAAGTGGAAGCCAGGTAACTGATTAATTTCATCCTGTAGGGAGCAGTGCACTGAAAGGCCACACAGCTTCTCCATTTGTTTTTCTGCTACAGCCAAAGAATTTGCCACACAATTGCATGAAAATGCAAAGTGAAGTCCTAGGGAGACAATGATTCCGACTCCTTGGAATTGCTTTCTTAAAATAACAAAGCTTCCATTGATTTCTACCTCCCCAATATGTTTTAGACTATAGGGTTTAAATTTATATGGAAAAGAGGGAGAACACAGGGGTGTGTTGACCCAGGGCTTCAATTGCCTGTTCCCTTGGGCATGGATCTGGGTGGGTTATTGGGTGGTTCTGACACTTCCCAAGGGCTGCTGAGGACTGATGAGCAGCGTTTGCTGCAAGAATGACAAGGAGCTGGTGACCAAATTCAACTGTGCCAGCCTAGGAAATGCACTTCTGACACCAGTCAGTGTTAGAATAAACCCAGGGGTGCTGGTGATGAACAGTAGCCATCACTTACAGGCTCCACTCACTAGATCCACCAGGAAGGAACAGAAAATCCATGAGCAAAAATGTGTCTAAGCCTGGCTGTGGGTGAGTTTTTCAAAGAGATGATTTCATCTCCTTTGTAATTTGTGTCCTCTGAGGTGCAGTGTTGGGGGGTATCATGACACACACAAAAATATCTGAGCTTTTATCACCCACTCTGGGTGAGAGGATTGTGCTGAACCAAACAGCAGCTCTGGGGTCCTCGAGGGAAAACTGCTCTGGGTCCCTTCTGAGGCTGTGCTGATCTTTGGGTCAGCTTTTACCAGGCAAGGGCAGGTGGGTGTTAAAAAGTACTTGCTTCAGTCATTACTTTAATATTCTTCTGAAAGTCCTCCTGGCAGGGTGTTTACCTCAGAGTTAGGCACAGTTTCCTGACACAAAGGAGAAATTGCCTCTGAATAAAAGTGTGCTGGAAAGGATCAATCTTCCACAGCAGCAGAGAGCTACTGGAACAGAGAGCAGAAAGTTCTGTCGTGTGTTCTATGGGCTGTTAGTGACGCCCAGGAGTGGCTGCAGAGGGCTCAGGGGCTTCTCTGTGCCCTGCAAGGAACTAAATATAAAACTGCTAATTGAGCCCTGACAAAATTAATTTTACAAATGTTTCCTACAGGTAACTTGTCATGGCCGTGGCAGATTTTATGGGGAAATTAGGGTAAATGAGGAAATGGCACTGCTGTTGGCCATGTGGTGTTCCCTGGAAACAAATAACACAGAATATTCTGTGGTGACCTTACATGAGGCAGAAGGAATTTTTGAAGTGGTAGCTGTGGTTGTAAGAGTTTTCCAAGTTAATTGCAGTTGCTGGTGAAGTTAGAGAGGAGGTGCAGAAATACACCTTTTGCCTCTGTTACCTGCCCGAGCCCATTTATTTAAGATCTTTTTAGTAAAATTGTAGTTTAAAAGGCAACTTCAAAGCACCAAGTGGGACAAAGGCCCAAGAGAGCACCCCATGGCAGGAGGGGTGTGCTGGGATCCAGATATCCTTCCCTGAAACCTTGGGGTGTGTCACCCACAAGCATTTGCAATCCCTGTGTCCTGAATGGAACTAAAAAATTACTTCAAAACAAAGAATTTTAAGGCTTGTAATTGGACTTTGTATTTGTTTGGGTTTTTTTTTTTTTTGTTCTGTTAGTTGCCTCCTCGATGAAATTTTGTGTTCTTATACTAATTCCGGTTCAAGAAACCCAGATTAGATTGGTTTCTTATGATGACTTTGGAGATGCAAAAGAGTAAGGAGACTCAAAAGGTTTCAGGAAGGCAAAGACAACTGGAACTCTAGAAATTAACTACATTTGTCCAGAATTTTTAGTCTTCATTCTTGAAATTCAGGGAACTGGAAAAGTTTAAGGGCTTGTTTTACCAGTAAAATCTTTACTTTAAAATAGATCCTTGATGTCATGCATGAGATAAATCATAGCAGGGGTTGTTTTGACACTCTGGAGTGTTGTTATATTATGCACTGGTTTCCCAAGAGATCTTAAAATTTAACAAGCAGAGGCCAGTGTGAGTAATGAAATGAGGCAGCAATGTAGCCATTTCAATTACACTTTTATTACCCAGCCATTCTTCCTCCAGTGCTTTAGAGTTTTTGCAATGCTTACCAGAGGATGAAGTGCTTGGTGTCAGGGAAGGGGAGCTCTGATTTTCTGACTAAGTGGGCAGTGTGATTTCAACTGGCTGTGACAGCAGGGCTGGGGCTGCAGCAGTTTGGAGAGAAGGGATGCTCTGCTTAACCTGAATGGCTGAGACCCAGCTCAGAGAATTATAATAACTGATAATTATTAATATTGTTAGGAGCAGAGGTTCCTCTGGTTTGTTTTGAAGATGGTGTTTCAAGTCTATGGTTAACAGTGAATACCTTTTTTTTTTTTTTTCCCCTCCCCAGTAGGCCACTACAACAGCTTGAATATTAATCATGTTGCTTATCTTTTTTCACTGCTTATCTCATAGGTATCTGCTTGTACTATGAATTATTCCTGAATGTTGATTTCTAATATTGGCTATCACCTAGAAAGGCTATTACATTTTTTTCAAGGGTTCTAATGTAATTTGTAATTTAGATTATGAGCATAAGTTTTCTTTTCATGCCCATAGACAGCAACTAGCATGTTACTATATGTTTAAATGCAGAGTTAAACATCTGAAAGTTTAAGCCATCTTTATCATTTATTCCATTTTAGGGAGCAATCTGAAGTTATCACAAGGGATTCTATTAAAATTACTTTCCATTTAGGACTGCAACAACAGCACCAGGCACAGGAACTCCTCTTGGGTTACACAGGACATTAAACAGCTTTTTTTGTCTGGAGGAAATTTTCCTTGTGGCCTCTCCTTGCTTTAGAGTGTGTCCCTAAGGGTGATATTTTGTGTGTCCTTGAACCCTTAGCACGGTCACTCTGCTGAAGGAATGACCAGTGCAAGGGTGATATTTTGTGAACCCCCAGCATGGTCCCTCTGCTGAAGGAATGACCAATGTAAGGGTGATATTTCATGTACTCTTGAACCCCCAGCATGGTCACTCTGCTGAAGGAATGCCCAATGTCAGGGTGATATTTTGTGTGTCCTTGGTCCCTCTGCTGAAGGAATGACCAATGCAAGGGTGATATTTTGTGTGCCCTTGAACCCCCAGCATGGTCCCTCTGCTGAAGGAGTGCCCAGTGCAGGTGGCACCCCGGATTCTCTGGGCTCACTCTGGGCAGTGCAGGGATCCCCTCTGCTCCCTCCCCCTCCCCTGGAACTGCTGCCACGTCCTGGTCAGCCTGGGGCTGATTGGGGTTATTAAATTCCCATCAGAACACACCAACTCTCATTCTAATGCAGTGTTATTAGAAATCTCCCTCAATGTCTAAGATAATTGTTCATTTAGAACACTTGTGTCTTTCTGAGATTAGCAAGAAGGGAATCTTTTTTTCCTCCTTTTACCAGCAGCCTTGTTAAACCCTTTCCTGAATGGAAAACGATTACAGGTCTCAACTGACAGGCTACAATTTTTTCAATTCCTGAAATGTCATTTATAATAACAGCAATGACTAGCACAGCACACCTACAATATCTGTGTTGTGAGGGAACTGATTAGAATTTCAGCTGGTACCAAGGGGGGAGTTTTTCTTTGCAGAAGGAGGCAGTTAGGCTGCTATTCATGTCCACAGCTACTCTGGCTAGCAACGAGGATTCACATTTCTTCTTCTAAAAAAAAAAAAAAAAATTTGCAGTATAAATGCAAACTGATGGAATGTTATTAAATTCTTCTGATTAGAAATGGGTGTGCAACATTTGTCCCTTACAGGAAGTATTGCCTGGCTGTTGTGTGGTGAGAGCATATGAGGGGAAAAAATTTCAATTTTAGAAAATGCAAAGGAAAAATTATTTTTTTCCTCTATTTGCTATTCCTGCTCTGAGGGGGAAAAAAAACTGCAAAAGGCTGACAGATCTAGTGTTTGAGAGCAGAGCTGTATTTCTTTGCCTGTCTTAGGCAGGTTTTTTGTTTTATTCTTTGTAACTAGCACACATTAACAAAACTCCTCAATGTGCTGGAACGTGTGTGGAGCTCCCAGCGCAGGTGGAATAGTTCTGCTACAGGTGTAGCACTCTAAAATTCAGGAATTTTATGAGCTCTATGGCTGGGTAGCAGGCTCTAAAGTTTCTACAGAGCTCATACCATGGCTGGGTCATGACTTTGCTTTTGTGGCACCTTCACACCCCAAACCCAAGCCCTGGAAGGGCCCTGCAAGGCTGAGGGTTGGCTCAGGAGTGGCAGCCCCTGTTCTGTTCTTTGTAACTGCACAGACTTTTAGAAGTGTTGGGCACTCTTATTTTCCCTTGTAACACCTGTGATTTTGAGTTAGCCATTTATTATGCACTCCTTTTTCACTTTGCTTCTGAGCTTAGAAAGGAGTGTGTTCTAGGACAAAATCAAGTGAATATCTTGATGCAAAGAATTTCTATCAAAATTACTTCTCATCCATTTAGCCAGGCTGCCTGTTCAATTTTGGATGGATGGCACACTTCTCTGCTTCCTTTTTACTTTTTTTAATCATTCTCATAGAATACACCAGTGCAGCATAAAGAATGTTCCATCTGACAATATGCATACGTATTTTCCAGGAATAAATTAGGACATTTCCCAATGCTCCAGCACATCACTGTTTAATATAGGCCAATAGATCAAAGGCAACCACTGTAGTTTCCCTCCTGGGGCTGTTAAAGCCACTGGAAATGTGACCCTTTCTAATATGTGCTGTATTATTTAGAAAGCCAGAGTTAATCTATTCAAGGAGTTGTTGAATTTGGGCTTCTTTCTCAGTTCATCTTTCTGTGGCATGTAAAAGGTGTCTCTGCTCCTCAAGGGATGTTTTTGTTACCAGCTGTGCTTCCCACCCTGTGTTACACCTGAACTCTGAACCAGCAGCCACCAAGAACAGAGCCAAGCAACAACTTCACATTTCATGGAGCCCTCCAATGGTTCAGGCATCTCTCACTTTGCTAAGGAATCCAGAGGGGATTGAATATGAAGGATCAAATTTTTACATTTGGGATTAACCTCTCTCTACCAAGGAATTTCCTCATTTTGATAAGTTAACTATATTTTCGTGATTATATCTATTGTATCTATTTCCCTCACAATACAACATAAGTAAAATTGTCACGTGTGTGTGAGAGAAACAAGGAATGCTGTGCATGGTTGGAAAAGTTTGATAGAAGTGGATGCCCCACTCTGAGAGGTTCTTGTGTAAGGTGTCCACCAAAACCTTAAACACCAACAGCAAGTATGAAAATTTGGGAGCTTCCCTAGGAAGTTGTTGATTAGGATGTTGCATTGACTAAGTATTAGCACTGTAAAAGCCACCTCACCACTGAATTATCAGAATATTAACATGACTTTAAAATCCTTCCAAGAATTTAGATGAGGCTGTACTAGTTTTTTGTGAAATTACTGTTACAAGAATTGGAGAGGAAAGAAGAAATAGAGGATTTTATTCTGTTGTGGAAGTCAAAATGAAAAAAATCCAAACCAGAACAGCAAATCCTCTTTTGTTTTTAGCAGTACTTCAGGTACAGGAAGTCAGAAGCTTCCTAGTACCCAGTATCTAGATCTTAGATTAAGAAACAATTATAAGACATTTTTTTTTGTAATTTGTAGCAAGAGAAATCTGGAACAGCCATGGTCCTCTGCCAAATCTTTAACCCAACTTCCAGCTATGTCTGTTATCTCTGGTTTCTAATTGGAAGCTGTTAATATCCAATTTCATTCTGAGAATAATAATATTTATAAATATAATGCTATTTACTGGTTTGCAGGCAGTGCTGCTTGTTTCTGTAAACTGCTGCCATGTTTTTTTGCCTGGTGTCCACGCTGTGGGATGTCACAGCTCTGCCAAGATTGATGCTCAGCCTTGAGCTCGGGCATTAACTGACCCAACCTCCTGAGTGAGCAGAGCAATAGAACTGCACAGCTCCCCATTCCTCCTCTGCCATGCACTG
Source organism: Chaetops frenatus (assembly GCA_013400775.1). Classification (NCBI taxonomy): domain Eukaryota; kingdom Metazoa; phylum Chordata; class Aves; order Passeriformes; family Picathartidae; genus Chaetops; species Chaetops frenatus. The sequence continues at coordinate 606,759 of VZTR01010729.1, read as the reverse complement.
GAGATATTTATTATCCTCCCTTACACAATTTAGTGCACTTTGGCATATGCTCAGATAAATTACATCAAAGATTAGTGAGGGCTTTTATTTTCCCCCCCCGAGACTGGAATTCAGCCTTGTGAGACTTTCAGCAGCGTTGCTGTCCCCACCCACCTCCTGTTTAAAACTCCCAGGATATCAGTTGAGGAATGTTTGCTTAAATCAGCACTAAAAAAAGCACCTGCAATCAGCGTTTCAGACACATTCAAGAGTGGCTGATCACAGAAATCACTTCTTTCTGCCGGTAAACACGGTGAAGGGGCTGCATGCTTTGGTTGTTAATTCAGACAGGGCTGTGGCAGACTTGCTGTTTCTGCCTTTCCTAGGCATGGTCTCACAAGTGGTTTGTGATTTAATGAAATTTCAAGGAGCTGAAGTAAAGCATCGAGTTCGGTATAAACAAATCATTTATTACATAAACAAATGAGGTCTAAATTACAGTGATTTTTCAGCTGATACAGATCAGTGCAAGGTAAATAATCATTTCGTTTACACCGTGGAGCTGCAAGAACACAAATGCACTGAGGTGTTGAAGAGCAGAGGCTGCAGGTGGGGGATGATGGAGATTTGTCCCTTCCCCTGCCCAGTTTCTCTTTGTGGCCCACAAGGAACTTTTTCTTCTTCCTCTCACAATTTCTCATGGGGGGTGATGGCTGTGGAGCCCTTACATTTTACAAGAGGCAAAAGAGTCTCAGCCTTTTTCTTCACTTGCATTTAATTTCCTTTCCTTCTGTAGTTTTTTGATCTGAAAAAACCTAATTATTCTTTCATGGAATCTGATCAGTAGAGAAGGGGGAAAAAAAAAGAAATCTTGATTTTGACCTTTCCTGACATTAATGCTGCAGGGCTAAAGCAGCTCTAACTCAACTCTTGTGTTGTGTATTTTTTGTTCTTTTTCAACTGGATATTTTATAGACAAAAGAATTACTCACTTAATTCCTGTGAAACTGGAACTGTGTTGGCCAATTTGAGTTGTGTTTGGGAAATAATCAGGCTTGGAAAACAAGGTACAAATGCCTGAGAATGGGTCCAGTGGTCCATGACTGTCTGTGCCCACAGACAGACACAAATCTTAGTGTTATTTGTTATAGGATCTCTAGATCACATGATTTTAAAAGAAATATCCTTGTAACCCAGACAAGAATCCTGGGGTTTGGGTTGGTTGTTCCATTTACTGGCAGGGATGCTAAAAACTGTTTCTTCCACCTTGGTGGCCAACAGGTCTGTGTGTGTGTCTGGAGTGCTGGGTCAGGTGTAGCTGCTGTTCTCAGGCAGAAAATGATTGCTGTTAGCAAGCTTGACCTTCACTTGATCCATCAGCACTGTTAAGTTGTTGGTAATGACACACATTTGCTCCAGCTTGGTGGAGAGAATATTTTCCTGACCCAAATACAACTCTCCCATGTGTCTGTAGCACAGTGCTTGTAAAATATTTTCTTTTTCCTGTTCTTTACCTCTAATGATTAATAGTAAACCTAGTGATGAATGTGAGCGAGAGGGTGGCAATTATAATTTCATTAATCACCTAATAATTGGGGTCCAGGGCTCAACTGTGACTTTAGGCTTCTCCATCCTAAGGAATTAAAGAGAAATTTCTATTAATCACAGTGTCCCAGCTGCTGACAAGGCCTGTTCTAACAATAGATCTAATCATTTCGAGATGCATCACAATTAGTGTGAGGAGGATAAAGGAGTTCACCTGAGCCAGCCTCCAATCCCGGGGGTGGGGGGGGCTGTCAGGACTACTAAATCATAGAGATGGGGCCATTAGGAGGCGATGCAAAAGTCTTTATTTTATCAGTCTCATGATGGAAGGCTGAGACAGCAAAGTGTTAAATCCACGCCAGAGCACCCGAAGCCGAAGTTGCAAAAGTTACACTTCCTTAAATAAACTTTTTAACCAATTAGCATTTGACAAGTACTTTGTTAGCATCTCTAAGAACCAGTCACCATTTGCATTATCCCACGTGGGCCTTATTACAATGTGACTTTCACGATTCATTCTCACAATGCTCTATAACCTTGTACTAATTTTCTACATAAGATTATACTGCTACATTAGAAGATTTCCACTAACTTCCCCAAATGCTGAGTGCATGTTCTGTTTGTTAAGGCACCTATGTTTTAGCTTAAAAAGCCTTTGTTTAAGCTACAGACTCTTCTTTGTGTTTTGTATTTCTGCTGTTTCTGCTTTTGGCCCATGACCGATCTGTTCCCAGAGTTGAAGCTCAAACTTCAATTCCTGTTCAGTGACATCTCTATCCCATGGTTTTCCCATGACTGCAGGTTTCCTCTCAATATTAGCACACAGATGAGCAGAATTATATGGATTTTCAATCTGACTCTGAGAATTCTCTACAAACCCACTCCTCACAGGGGATGCTGCAGGAAGGAGCCTCTCTGTTCCACCAACCATTCACCTCTAAATGCCAAGTGTTAAAATCAGCCCTCCCTGGGGATTTATAAACCTTCCAAGCTTTTAACAAACCTCACCTGGCTTGTGGAGGCTGCTCGCCTCTGCCTGGTTGGCTGCAGTGGGATGTCCCTGGTGATTTGGGGGTGCAGCTGTTGGGTGGTGCGTGCCACATCTGGAACAAAAGGTGTTGGAATTAAGGATGCACTGTGTTTATTAACTTGTGCACAGGGGGGAAAAAAAAAACATCTGGTTGCAATTCCCTCCCTGTGCCTCTGCTTATTGAGAGGGGGTTGAGCAGATGTGTGGTTAAGTGGTAAATTAGGAGAGAATGCTGTGCCTGATTTTGTGTAACCAAAGAGCAGCTTTGTGACACCATTAACAGCCACTGTGTCCAGCTATGCTGGAAACAGCAAAATGCATCTTAAGCTGCTATTTCAGGCCTCCAGCTGGTAGAAGCAGTGTTTGTATAAATCTTCCAGAGAAATTCTTCCTGCTCGCTGCCTCTCTTATCTGCCCTAAGTGCAGAAATGAATGAAGCCACCAATGTGTGAGCAATATTGTGAGAATAAAGACTCCATGCATAGAGAAATGAGGAATTTTCTAAATTCTATCTGTGGAGATAAGGCAGAGGTATCCATGTCTGAGATACTGAGATGATGTAACTAAGGCAACTGGAATAATAATTTGACGTCAGAAGGCAGCTGGTGGAAATGGGATTTCAGGGAGTTGTATACATTTTCCAGAGGTGTATTTAAACCCTTTTCAGGAAAAGTGAAACTTGTCAGAAACATAAAGATCTTTTGTTAGGGTGAATCTCTACAAAAGTATTTGGTTTCGAATAGAAGATTATAAGTGATCTTCTAAAAACAAATAGATAATTTAAAAAGTTTACATGTTAAACCTTGTAAGCCAGGAAATTGTGTATGATTTTATAAATGGTTCCATGTTGCAATATTCACATTCTTAGCCCTTGGAGGGCCAGGGTATAAAACATCCTTCCCTACGAGAAGAAAAACTCAGCTAAGGCTTGTTCTGAAAGAATATTATTGAATTGAATGGGCTAAAGTTGGGGACACAATGAAAAATAAACCTCAGCAGCCACTTTTGAGACAGAAAATTATCACCTTCTTCATTATTTGGTACTGAATTATGGCCTTTTATCTTTGCTGAGGCAAATGTTCTTTTTCATCTTCTGTGGTGTGGAACCAATTTCTGTCTGAATGTGTTTTGGTTCAATCCCAGTTTGTTAGAGATGAGCAGGAATAAACTGTTTCCTCTTGGTAAGGGCTTATATTAAGTAGAAGCTGAAGGTGTGTGCTTTACAGTGGTTTAATACTCAGTAGTGGGATTATTTTTAATACATTTATACTCCCTTTTAATTTATTTGGGTATGTAAAGAATATTGAATATTGTAGGAAACTTACACAAATCTTAAAACAGTCGTCTTGCTTTGCTGATCATATTGAAGATCAGAGCACAGAAAGAAATGAAAAAAAGCCACAAACCTGTTTATTTGCTCTTATAGTACCTGTTTCCTTTCTTCTCCTAATGTAATTTTCTTCCTACTTTCTTTCACAGTCACACAGATTTTTATATATTCTCTCTGAAGAATAAAGCAATATGATATTACACCCTCAAATAAAAACCCTGCAGATCAACATACATCAAAATTACTCCAGAATTAATTTCCTTGATGAGGGATGCTGTGCATTGCAGTGAATGCTTGTGTATTTTTATTGGTGTGCATTTGAAATTGGCATTCTCAGGGCAGCCAGTTTCCAGTAATCTTTGAGTCATGAAAAAGATTTTTTGTGCTTTCTTCCATGAGTACCATAAGTAATGAAATTTCTGTCTTTGTCCCCTTGTTGGAGGGACTGAGAGCAGCAGCAGCTGTGTTGTGGCAGGAATTGCCATTTGGGATCCTGCTGGCAAATAAATATAGTGTAGCAAAAAGGTGTCATTACAGTGACTTGTTTTGCCCAGGTCGTGAAAGGCTGTGATTCATTAGCACCAAATAATAACTGCTGCAGCCTCAAGTTTTTGAGGAAATGGAAAGGCAAGAAGAAAATGGGTTTTAAGAAAAAGGAGGGGGGAGGTAAAAAAAGGAAGTCACTCTGGCAGCAGTTGAGGACATTCATTTTCACTTGACATTGATAAAATGAATATGCAGTAAAAATGAATATGCAATAAAGAGCAGTTATGTAAAAATCACTATAGAGATGAGTATTAGGAATAGCCAATATTCATAAAACTTTGCATGGGATTCTTTTATGTCCTCTCTGATTGTTCTTTCACTGTGTCTTCCAGTCATAAATTCCTCAGTTTAGGAAATAGATGTGTCATACAGTTTGTGACAGACTTATGGTACTCAAAAAGTGTGCAAGTTTTTTTTTTTTTTTTTTTTTTTTTTTTTGTTTTTTTTTTTTTTTTTTTTTTTTTTTTTTTTTTTTTAATGAGAATATATTGCTTTAAAACTTGTGCCCTAAAAAGAATTTTGGGTATTTTAGCTTGGTTCAATAAAGGCAATCCCTCAAGTACAGGGGCACAATCAGGATATGAAGATTTTCTTATGAATGATGTGAGGGATTTTTCTTCCCCTTTACACCAATC
>VZTR01010729.1:574663-601669 GCA_013400775.1 Chaetops frenatus | reverse complement strand
AAACTTCTTCCAACAAAGGGCAGAAGGGTAATAATTGCTGGTTAGATTGTGCTTTTGTTTAGACAAGCAGGAGAATATGTTTTTGCATCCCCCCATCTTACACTTGGATTAACTTTGGATTCTGGAGCTTTCTCTTTGTTCCAGCATACTTAATTTGCTCTCTCAGTAAATTTTGTTGACACTTTTTGCTTGCTGTAATTTAGGATTTCAAGTTCACCTTGAGCTGGGGCTGCATACCAATGGAGGAAATCTTTCAGTTTTTGAGTTTGAATTTTTGGGGGAAGGTGTGTTTGCAAGCAGGCTCCATGTCCTTGTGTGGGATATCAGCTCTACAGCCTTGTGCATGCCATGTTCTATTACAAAGATTTTTAGCAAGAAATGTTTGCTTTCTCTTTTTTTTTTTTTTTATTTTCTGCTGATGCTTTGCTCTACCATGGCAGTTGCCTTATGTTTGCTAGAGGTTTTTTTTTGCAATTTAGGTACAATCTGTGGAGAATATATAACATTTCCAATAAAAGTAATTCTTATGTCAAGACATGACTGTGTTACAGACTGTAAATTTTGGCTTTACTGCCAACCTCTGCCATATTTTCCTTGCTGCTCTGTGCAATCCTCTGTTGAGCAAAATATTGTCATTGTTATTCTTTAAATAGTATGGGGACATAATTTTAGTAGTAGAAAGGTAAAAATGTCTCAGTATCTTTCCCTTATTGTGTTTTTGATTCATTCCACTCTGCAGTGATTTTCACTCTGGAACAAAGGTGGCATTGCCTTTTAAATGCAGTATCTTATTATAATCTCATTAGCATTCTTTTTTAATGTGTGCTGCAATTCCAGTATCAGAGGGGAGCTCCCTTGCCCCAATTACTGTCACTGCTTACCTGAGGACTCTTATACAGAGTGGTTTTATTTATTTGGTCATAACTGCTGTGGCAGCTGGGAGCCCCAGACCTGGGCTGGGTGTGAGAATCTTGCCAGTGCTGGAGTTTTCTTGAGTATTTTTGTTGACCTTCACTTTCCCCGTGCCCAGTGCAGCGGTTCCCATAAGATAAAGGGGAGGCAGCCCCTTTGTTGAGACCCTTTTGCCATTTAGGTCCTGGAGGGACATCCTGGGGTCAGGGGAGGCTGTTTGGGGTGTCCCTGATCCTGCTGGAGGGACACATCCCATGGAAGAGACTGGTGGCTTCTGTGGTTTAAAAATGGCTTACCATGGAGCTGATAGGGGTTTTTTGTTTGGTTGGTTGGGTTTTTAAAATGTTTTGTTTATTTGTTTGTGGTTTTTTGTTTTTTTTTGTTTTTGGTGGGTTTTTTTTTGAGTGGTTGGTTTGTTTTTGTTGTTGTTGTTGGTTTGGTTTGGGTGGTTTTTTTTTGTTTTTTTGGGTTTTTTTACTATAGAGAATGTATGAGGAATATCAAGCCCTCAACTCAATTTTATATAATATTAGCTTCAAGTAACCACTGGGAAATGAAGCTGCTCTTCCCCTTTAGGCCAAGTGCACAGGGCTGTGGGAGGATGAAGATGAACTCTCCTCTTACTAAACCCCTGCCCAGTGTTGTAAAGCTGTAGTACAAGTGAGGCAGTCCCTGGAGCCAAGGTGAGCTAACTCTGGGGAGCTGTTCCAAGCAGAAAGTCACTCAGTGCCAGCACTGCTGCTCCCAGCAGATGGGCTGGGGGGGCTCTTGTGATTTATCAGCAAGATTTAGCAAACCTTTATTGATTCCAGCTCTCCTGCTGCAGTTCTGCCTTGGAGCACGACCTCGGTGGAGTCAGCTGCAGGTCTAGAACAGCACCAGTAGAAATCATGTGTCTCCCCAAAACACTCCCACCTGTTGACTAGTAATTAAAATTTGCATGGAGATGGGGGTACCTAACCATCCACACGAGCTATTTTATGGTTTCATGTGTTTAGTGTATTTGCATTATTTAAAATTGAAGCCCTACATCTAGTTTGGGGAGGGTGTGCACAGCCCTCATTTAAATTGGTAAGGATCCATATTTCAGATGCATCTTCAGAATTGCGTGACTGCTAATTTTAGGAGAGAGGTAAATGCCTAAATATCTCTGAGGACCAGAGAAGAACTATTTTTATTTTTTTTTAAAGTCTTTTACGGCTTTTATGAAAATTCGAAACTTGCTGGAATTTTCCTCTTGAGCTAAGATAGTCTCAAGCTTTTTAAAATTGAAAGAAAAGTTAGGAAGGCACTTTTCCCATTACCTCAGAATTAATATTTTATTTATATTCCTTGCATGAAGTGTATCTCCATCAGTCTGAGATCTATGGTCAAGTGTATCCTTTCCATTTAACTGCAAGATTTCAAGATTCTCTGGGGGATATGATATCCAATATTTCTATTAAAAGAGAGCCGATGCAATAGAGTCTGACTTCCCTAAGGAGACGAGAATGAAGTCTGCCCAGTTTGCTCTGTAGATCCAAAAGCAGCAGGGGCAGGGGGAGGGAAATGTGAGATTTATGGTCAGTTAACAGCCAGACTTGGCCACACTGGTGACTTTCAGCCTGGGGCCACTGGTCCTGGGGAGGGGACCTGCAGAGGGGGATGATTTCACAATCTGTGACAGTGCAGAGTCGTGTGGGTCCTTGCATCCCCAGCCTGGGGATTTTCTGGCTGAGCTTTGGCCAGGGCTCCTCTTCGTGCTCTTCTGAAGCACCAGGTTTCTCTTAAGCACACCTGAATTTGTGTGTGTGCAGTCAGGACATTGGTTTTTGTCTCTGAGGGGTTGGTTTGAGAGAATCCTGCATCTGGCTCGTGCTCCATGTTGGTGGCAGCATTACATTTAACACTAATTAAAAACTGGACAGACATAAAGACAAACCTTGTGATAAAGGTTCTGTCTATTGATAGGTAGTCATCAATATGAAATGGTAAATTACCTCCCAACATTTTAAACCATTACACGTCTTTGTCTTGCATCAGAGTTTATCACAGATGTGGTGAAATAGGAATTTCACCACATGGATGTTGAAGCCTCCATTGTTTCCAGCTTTTAAATGGGGCTGAACATGAGTTTCTACTAAATTTTCAAACCAAGTTCCTTCTTTGCTACCAAAAGGAGAAAGAAACTTATTTAGAGCAGCCTTCACTGGCTTTAGTTAATGGCATAGGTGAGATTATGGAATTCAGTCCATGGCGCAGCGTTTCACCAGACAAGATTTAGTGAAATGTGGGAAAAAGTTAGTGAACAGTAATGGATAAATGACAGCTTGGACTGAGTGCAATGCACTTTCCTGCAGGTTTGATAGTTTCTGAACACCAACAATCAAAAAATTATGCAATTAGTTGTCAACTATTTCTTGGGCAGCTACAATTATCACTCTGTTAAAAATGAGTTCGTATTTCCTCTGAAATTAGGATCTTGCTAAAGATTATAGAAACTCTTCAGACTGCAACTCATTTGAAACAGCAAATTCAATGTAAGCTACATGTGATTGAAGATGAGAAATTTTTCCCAGGCTCCTTTTGTGTGCTGATTTCTGTGAAACAAGTATTTTAAAGTGCTAACCCTTTGATACTCATCTTGTGAGCAGTTTTCAACCCGACTTTATTTTCCCACCAATAATGTGTTCTGTGCTGTTTGGAAACTGCATGCAGCTGGCAACCCCACTTTGAAATATTCTCAGATTAAAACCTAGCACTCAGTGATAAAGAGAACCACAGAGGTGTTAATTCTTGGTTTCACTGTGCCAAAAATTAGTGACCAGAAGTTGGGATGTAACGAGAGGGGCTCTGAAACAAATGTGCTGAAATGATGATGGCTCTGGCCTTTGCTGCAAGGGCACCTGTGTCGATGTTACCACTGAAAGGACCTGATCGATCCTAAATTAGCCTTGTCTTGCCCAGGTCCACAGGCTGCTGCCCTTATTTTTTATGAAGAACAAAGGTTTTACAGTAGAGTCAACTTTTCACATTCGTGACAAATAGTAAAACACTGGCAAAGGCTCTGTGGCCTTAACTATGGAGCTGGGAGAAAAATTCAAATAAAATACCACTGTAAGATTTTAATGGAGCCAAAATAATCTGCTTTTCACGTCTTTATGAGTAATGAACTGAGTTGAAATGGCCATAAAGAAGGTCTGTCAGGACTGCTAACATCTGGTGGAGTCTTCAGAAACAAATACAAGTGAGAGACCTGAGGGATGGGTGGGCAGGCTCAGCCATCACCAGCCTGACCATCTCGATGTGATGCAGTTTTTTGGGATTTATCCACATCCAAAAAGAACCAGGGTCTGCTGTCATCACAGCCCCTGCTGTGCCCTGCCAAGGAAAATGAAGCTGTTTGGTGAAGACCTGATAGGTGAAAGCTGAGCTCAAAATAAATGAATTAATTTGGTGGAAAGTGATTAAGAACCACACAATCTGGAGGGGTTCATCAGTGGGAATTGGGCTAATTTGGTGGAAAGAGCATTTCTTCAGAGGGCACTGCTGGAGTCAGAGGAGGGCACAGCCCAATACTTCTGAATTAATAATGTCTGAAAACAGGTTTGAAGTCCCAGGTGGTTTCTCAAATTAGTCTTCTGTTTAAATAAGGTAAAAAAACGTATTTTGATGTGAGAGCTTATCACTAGGGAACTGGAGTAAGAAATAAGAATTCCCAAAATGATGTAGGCTGGGTTTATGTCCATCTCCATCAAAAAATATTTTTAAAAAATAATACACAGAGACATAAATTGTGACTTGATTTCAGAATGCTGATTAATTTGGTGCTCAGTGTACATTTCCCAAAAAAGGTTAATGAATCTGTTGAACTAATGAACTTTTCTTAATTAATAGAAGTTTCAATTTTCTCAGAGCAAGGGCTTTGGAGAAGAGAGCAATGAATATCACACAAATAAGCATACACTGCTGGTTTTTTTGGTCAAATAAAATACAGAAATGATTGTTATTTTGCTGTTTTATACTTCTAAACTTCCTGGTGAAATTACAAGGCTCAAGTCAAGTGGCTGGAGTAGAGTTTGTGGTTGTCTGAGAGAAGATCCTTCAGGTTCCTTCTGTGTTCCACAGCCCAAGGGGAGCAAACTTTTCAAGAGTGCAAGATGCTTGTACAGCTCCAAACAAGAGAAACTTTACTTCCTCCACCATTATATTAAATTACTTTAATAGATGAAAGAGGATGAGATACATCATTTCTATTTATAGGAGTAGTAGTTATGCTTTTATTCTGCTAAGTGGTTACTTGGGACTGCCAAAGATGATTTGTAAAATAGGAAGCCAGAGCTTAACTTTGCAGATTTTTAGGGGTTAGCAGGACCACATGTTCCATCCTCTTTCTGAAGTGGGAAATTTATTTGGCTCATGCAAAAAAAAAACAAAAGAAGTAACAGGGTGTGAGGGAGAGTGGGAAGAATTAGAGGTGTTGGGAAGGGTCAGTCAGAAGGATGTTTAAAAAAGATGAGGTTGCATTAGTTAACAATGTGCTAGCAGCAATGTACAGAAAATGGAACTGGACTCTTTGCTTTGCATTTCTTGGCACTGTTGAGCTTCAATTCCCAGTTCCAGGAGCTGTGTTGTTGGTGAAGTTGCATGTCTCAGATTAACCCTGCAAAGATACACAGAAAGGAAGGGAAACCCACTATATTTGTGTAATTTCAATAATTGGTCTCTCAGGGAGATAAAGACCTTAATGTACATTGCTTTAATGGCCAGCCTTTGGTGTAATCCCAGTTCCTGGGGCAGCACAGCTCCCTGCAGGCTGCAGTTCTGAGCAGCACGGGCAGGCACAGCAATGAAATGCTGCTTTTGAGGGGGAAGCTGGAAAATAAAGCATCTTTGGAGTAAAGGGAGGTGTGTGTGTGTGCAAGGTGAACAATCAATGCCAGGACTCAGGTTAGAGCCCCAGCTCCTCTCATGCTGCTTGCAGGTGGCTTAGGTGGGGGACAACCAGTAAAAAATTAAATGTTTTCTACTCCATTGAAGGCCAAAGTATCTTAAGAGGTTGAAAACCACGTAACTCCAGTGAGGGCTGAGAAGGATCTCCTTGCAAGCCCCCGTTTTTCTCCCCAGCATTTATGGGAAATCAGGCATGTGATGATTAATCCCTGTGTTACATTGATTGAGCTGTTTGTACAAACTCGGCTCTGTTAATGTACAGCTCCATCTGTAGAGAATACAGGATATTCAGGCACCACAATGGAACAATCAAGAAAAGCAGCTTCCATTCTTCCTGGGAGAGTGCTATGAGAACAAAGTACAAAAGTAAGCAAATGAAAATGTTACCTAAATATCAGGTGAAAATATTCCTTTAGTGCTTTTATGAGACTTTGTTCAAAAATCCAGTCTCTCCAACATTCAGAAATTTGTGTTTTGAAAAGAAAATCTGGTTTGCCACACTCATTTTTAACTTGTGTAAATATTTGCTTGTATTTTCATATTCGACTGCGTGGTATTTCTTTTCTCCACTATCACAGATGTAGGCAATTTTCTATCCCTTCCCCCCAGCATTTATTTGGCAGCTAATGAATGCAGTCCTTTGGAACTCATCTGATCTTTGGCAGGATATCTGGAATTGATGTCCTAGGATGTGTGTAGCTAACTCAGTAATGATGTTACAGGAAAACTAAACACTCCAAGCCACAAAGCTCTATTCAGACATTTTATCTCTGATCCAGAGGCAAACTAAAACCCCACTGTAGTCCTGTGAATCCCAAATTGAATATTCAGTAATGCACACAGACAGCCAAAGGACTGAGAGGGTGATCCTCCATGGAAAGCATAATTCCAGCAAGTCAGAGTGCTGGGACTCCTTGTCAGGGGATTGTTCTGGATTCTTGAACAAGTTGCTTAATTGTCTCTCCACTGTCCTGGAAAAGAAGTATAACCATGTAATGCAAAGCCTTGTTGGTAGATGGCTTTGTATCCCTGTTCAGCATCAAGATCCCACTGTAAAGTCAGTTTGCATTTCACCTGCTTAAAGCTAATTCCTGCCTCTCTGTGAGTGAGGCAGCAATTCCATCCAGGATTTAGGCAGGAGGCTCCCAGGTGCCAGGAGCTATCTCACAGCTCCTCAGCTGATGTGAGACAGGTGGAGGACTCTGTCACTCTCCTCATCTCTTTGGAATAATTCATTAAATACTTCTACCTGTGTCAGTTACAGGTAAAAGCTACGGTGGAATTACTTGTCCCTGTTCTTGTTAATCCCTTGCCTGTCAGCTCTCATCAGGCATTTACACTCTGCCTGCCTTGGCAATTTCCAACATGCAAATTCTCTGGCTGATGAAGTGCTGCTAGACTGTCTCATAGGTGTATTTTATGGATTTGGGTGTCACATATTAATCTTATAGAAACATTGCTCTTTGTAGTTTGGACACTTTCTAGCAGAATTTTTAACAGCAAATAATTGAAATCCTTTTTCTTTTTTTCCCCCCCGTGGATTTAGACATTTATATATTGGTTTCTACTGACACATCAAATAGTCAAAATTTCAGTTGCAGAGGATGAAAGTGTCTCCAGCACACCTTGGTAGGTGTATGATGCTGGAATTCACTTTCCAAGGAGGTGACTGCATTGACAGAAGCAGCCCTAATGCTCTCCTGAGCTACCCTGAGCCTGGGCACCAGCAGGCATTTCAGTGTTCAATCTTTCTGTAAAATGGCAAGCCAAAAAGCTGAAATGTTGTGTATCTGCATCTACCTGCTGTAAGAGGACAGAGAAACTGCAGTTATGTCTTTAAGTTTCAGCTAGGACAGATACATCAACTTTTAAAGGTACATCTTGTTCCTGATCCTGTTAAAATATTTCATTTACACAATATTTAGGTGACTGCACTGGCTTAATTCTGAGTCATCACATTCTCTTGTCTTAGGGAAAAGAGCAAACCATTAGATTAATTTTATTCTTTCATATAAATTGCAAAGTACCGATAAAACAGTGTCCTGTGTATTATAATATTTTTTGTAAAAATAGCATGGTAATTCAGCCACTCATGGATACGAATGCAGTTGAAGTAACTTTTCCATCTTGACCAGTGAAATGGAGGCATCTGAATTTTGCTTTTACTCATACTGAGCACCACTCTCCTCCCAAATATTCCTGTTGGACTCGAGGCAAACTCTGACTGCAAAGACAAAACCCAGAGCTTGCTGAGGGACCTGCCTTGGAATCTGCATTTCCAAACTGATTAGATGAGTATGTTCCCTATCTGGAAATTGTTCAAATACTTGCAGTCAGGGGAGGTTTTATCCAGCACCATTTGTTTCAGATGTCTGCCTGTTAATGTTTAAACATTTTCTGCTGTATTTGGAAAACTCTAGATCTTGACTAGGCACTAAAATTTCACTCCTCCATATGACTTGTATCTGCACAGCTTCTATGTTTCACTCCACTTCCAGCCCAAAATAACCTTCCTGTAAATGCCTTTGACTACACAAATCTTTCACCAGCTGAAGCTTTAGAAACCAGTCATCCCAGGAAGGATGGGATTTCGTCCCAGTATTGCACATACACGTTCAAAGAGCAGCTTATCCCTGTCTCTGTGAGATCATTCTGTTTAATTGCTAGAGAGAGACACGATTATTGCACAGTTACACAGCACAGGGAACAGCTCTCTGTGGCAAATGCTCACAGAGCTTCAGAGGTTTTGCAGTGGTTTTAATTCAGGAATGTTTTTTAGGTGGTGGAAGAGGGAAGCCAATAATCAATGTCCTTACAAATTACCTGCACCCTCTCATGGATTTGTTAACAGAAAAATTGGAAGTTTGATGTTGTATCACCAAGCTTAACACGGAGTGGGAAACAGCAAAAAAATGAAATATGGAGTGTGGTGGACTGGCAATGAATGGGATACTTTAAAAATAATATAGAAAAATCTCCCACTCTCCCCAAAAGACACATAAACCCATGGCCTACCCCAGCCCTAAAAACCAAACCCAAATTATTTATCACTGAGGAAGCTGTAATGCTTCTGAGCAGAATTATGAATTCTGAAGCCATCAGTTTGTCCCTGTACTTTAAGTGCTGGAAGCCCAGAGGATTTGCCCGAAGTAGTCTTGTCCGCATAATTAGGCTTTTAATGTAAAATCAGATCATGGTGTATTTTTTCTTTGTAGGTTTGCAGCTGTGTAAAAGGGGTGTTTTGGTAGGGGTGAGTGGGCAGCAGCACGTTTGCTGCTATCCTGTTTGTGGGCTGGAACCAGTGTATTTCTTTCCATATGTATTTCTTCTTCCAGCCACCCCTTTTGGCTGCTCTCTGGGCACTGCTGCCAAATAAATGAACACATCTTGTCGGTCCTTTCAGGCCATTCAATACCTCAATTTATTTTTGCTAAATAATTTCTTGCTCTTCTAGGTGTACCAACATTTTTTGCATGATTCATACTCTTGTTTCCTGGGTGTTAAGCAGAGCCTTTTTTCCTCTGTAATTGGGTTCAGTTACAGAGATAAAAAACAGGAAGAATGCTTTACAGTTGGAGTTTTTGGTTTGGGGTGGTGGTGTTGTGGTGTGGGTTGTTGTTTTGTTTTTTTTTTATTTTTTTTTTATTTTTTTGTGGTTGTTGTTTTTTGTTTGTTTGTTGTTTTGTTTTGTTTTGTGTATAGAATTCCCTACAATTCTGAGAGCTTCCAGTAACCAATACCTAGTTTGGTTCCTGGCTATTCTGCTTCTTTAGTAACACATGTTTAGTTCCACTTTTCTAGTTCTCGTGTTTAAATGCTGCTTTAAGTTTTCCTTGCTGTTTTTATCTTTTTTTCCAGTGAGAGCAGAACATGGGCAGAGGGGCTCATTTTGTAGTGCTGTTCTGTGAGATAAAGCTACTGGAAAAAAAATCAGGGCCAGGGAAATGAGACTTTCTTCCAGTCCTGTGTGTCAGAAAGGCTTTGGAAGGGGTTGGGTGGCCACAAGCAGCACAAGAGATGGGAGCAGTGAGGAGTTTCAGCTACAGGAGGTGAAATAGATCTGCAGGAGCATCAGGAAGGTGGGCAAAGCTCCCCTAAGCCACAAACTCAACTTGCTGTTTCATCCTGTGCCTCTGTGCTGAACTTTGGAGTTCTGAGCTATTGGAATCCCTTTTGAATAGCTGGAGTGCCAGCTTGGAAAACATTCCTGCTGCTCTTCTCCTCTCACAGCAGTAATAGATGCAGGGATGAAAATATAGATGTGTTTTGTCAATGTTCAAATTACAAAGGAAATAGGTTTATTATTTTCATGTGTGCTTTTAATAAGAGCTGTTGGAAATTATAAAGCTCTGCCTTTTCATGCAATTGTTTGTCTGGGGGTATTCCAGAGGGAAGGTTTCTCTGGGAAAAGGTATCAGAGTATGAATACTGCTGAATGATTCATTTAGCAGTTGCTTTATTTAGTTAGGAGCTTTTCTGCTGTACTTCCTTCTATAATACCTAAACATTTCCATGCTGTCATAGGCTCATATTCTTAAAACCTTTGGGAAGTCGTGCTGTCACTTTGATCTCGGGGGCTGGACAGAATGACAAATGAGGCACAGCAAACTTCCTGAAGCAGCCTTGAGATTCACCTGGAACTGGGGCAGGGAAATCTATGTTTGTTCAGGGTTGTTCCCAAAGGAACAGCCTGTCCTGGGTGCACAAAGGAGATTCCTGGTGAAGCCACTGGGGATCTGGGAGTTCTCCTGGTGTTTTTGCAGTGCCTGTGTTTGTGTGTTGAACGTTAAGGTGGCCACTTAAATTCTTTCTGTGGGTTGAGGAACAGTAGGCAGCAACTGGTGTCATTGACCCACTTTAACAAATTGCCTGTTGAAATAAATAATTTCTGTATGTAGAGTATTTGTTTCATGCAACATAAAAATCTCTGGTCTGGGCTTCACGGATTTGTCCCAAGAAAATATTTATTGTACCCTGAGCTAACGTGTCTTGATTGTTGAAGTTTCTTGTTCTTGGTGGTAGAGAATAATGATATTTTTGGGCTTGGTTGCTTTTTGAAGTTATTTTTTTTAAGAATCCCCAGTGTTATCCTTACCAGAAAAGAACCAGGAGTTGCACACGTTCATTTCAGTGCTTCCCACAGTACTGACTATGTGTGTTAGGAGCTACTGAATATTGATGTTCTTCCCTTTGCTTCCAAGATTTTATAAACTTTTTCCTTTTTTTCCTTTAAACTTGTTTTCAGAGAGAAGAAAAATATGCTTAAACTTGTGTCTTAAATGTGATCCAACACAGGCTTTTCTTGCTGTAATTTACATGCAGCTTAGATGGCTTAACAAACAACTTTTTTTGAGTCAGCTACATGATGCTGATGCAGCATAACACACTTTTCTGCAGCAGTTACCTTAATTAATAGAGCTTCTGCAAGCTTTCTGTGAAGTCCTGGATCCCAGGTTTAGAAAAACCTCCTGATTCTTTAACCTTTATGATCAGAAGAATGTTACAGGCAGAAAACAAATTGCTTAAAATGAAAAGCAGTCAAAATTGTTTTTCAAAACCACTTTTAGAATATGAATATATGCATTATTATAGAGCTGGAAACACAGGGAGAGAAGGGACTTCAGTCTGCAATTTTCCTGGGACCCCACACCTGGAGATGAACAAGACATTTCATTGAAATCTGCTTGTATTTTCCAAAGAAAGAAATCTATCTCTCTGTGTCATTGTCTGTTAAGAAAATGCTACCGTGAGGGATATTTGATGTAATATATTCCTATTTATTTGTATCTGTATGACATTTTGTTAAACATGAAAGCAAATGGGAAAATAAGGTACATCAGGGGGATGTTATGGCTGAGAGGGAAGTTTATCACCAAGCTGTCATTGACAACTGAAAGAATTCACAGACTCCAGTGTCACACGATAACACTTTGCTAACAGCACCTTATTTTCAGTGTATCACTGGGAATTTAATCTGTGTGCTACCTTCAAGGTTAGTAGCTAGAGGATACTTGGGATCAAAGAAGGCAGAGTACGAAAGAACCCATTTAACTTCAATGTTGGAATGGGTTTGTTGCCTGTGTTTAGCTCTGAGTCTGTTGCAGTGTTTTGGTCATCCAGAAAATCCTCCTGTTCTTGAGGGCAAGGCATGGAGTGCCTGCTCATCATCAAGAAAATGATGCATGGAGCCAGCTGAGCTTTGTCTGCAGGAACACCTGAACCCCAGCATCTTAAGAGAAGTGTTGTTACAGGAATTTGCTGGCAAAGTCAAACACGCCTGGTGATTCCAGGAATTCCAGGCTTCAAAGGAGGCCCTGTAAAGAGTGTCCTCCTTTAAAAGTGTCTCGTGGAGCTTCTGGAAAGAGCAGGAGGGGATGAGGAAGAACCTGAGGAAAGGTTGGGTTTGTTCATTGAGTTGTGACCTGGAGTAAGAATTAAAACTTCTGCAATTGCAGTAGAAGCTTCAAATATTTGGGATAATTGAACCAGTTAGATGATTCTGGCTCGAACCTGAGTGGAGGTGTGTGGAGGGAATTCTCTGAGGGAGAGAGGAAAAAGGGCAAAAAACTCAGCCCCCTCCAGCAGGATGTGGTGTCCTGTGGCTTCCAATAACCAATAATTTTCTTCAATCTTCATTTTGAGATGATCTTTAGCTGCCTCTCCTGAAATCAAGAAGTCTCTTGATGGACTGAAGGCAAAATTGTGGATCCCTCAGTTCACACCCTCCCCTCTGGCCTGAAACAGCTCGTCCTTGGCATGGGCCTGCTCCTACTGCCCAGCGAGGTGGAATCCATGCTCCCCAACACATCCTCACCATTCACAGCTTTTGGTGCAGAGCCTGGAGCTTGATTTGTCACATTGGGATGATTCCACATCAAGTGCCATGAATCAAATTATTTTCTAACACAATGGCTTTAGCACCTCTTCTGCTGTGAGGAATGGTTGTGCAGAGGCACTGAAATAGATGCTCCAGAGCAGCAAGGTTCATCCAATATTCCCAATAAAACCTGCCCACTTCTCCACTCTTCCCTCAGCCAGAGAGCAGTGCAGGAAATTGTTTTCCTTTGGGGTAAATCCACATCGCTGTGCAGCGTGAGCTCTTTGGAATTAATTGTGCCTGGGAGGAAAAAATATCCTGGAATGGGGAGGTTCCTGAGAGCTGCTGCCCGATTCCAGTGCTCTTAGGAGAGTGAAGGAAAAGCCAGCTGCAAACCCTGAAAAGCCTGCTGGTCTTCTCTTCAATTTTTAAGCCTCTGTGTTTGTCACTCCCTGTGTTTTTGTAATTCTTTCAGAAGGTGATGATGATATGTGCAGGGTTTGGGGCTTGCAGACTGATTCTCTGTTCTGAGTGCAATTAACTTCTGGCAACTTTGCTGATGTGAAGGTTCTGGCTTTCCAGTGAAACAAGAATTAACCTATCCATATGGGTTTTTTCAGTTGTTTAAAAGTTAGAGAAATAAGAGCACCAGCTTCCTGAAAAGCCTTTCAGTTGAGTACCTTAAAGCATATCATGAAATATAAATTATCTTCCCTTTCCATCCATTATAATCCATTTGTTGATTTGGAGTCATTGAGTCACATTGCAGCATTCCAGAGAATGTAGATCATGAGGGAAGGAAAACAAAGCCCCTGAGACACGAGTGGGACATTTGAGAGACATTCTGCATTTTGTGAAAAAGGAGATGCACACACACATGACAACACTGGCATGCATGAGCAAATTTTAAAATAATTGTACCTGTATTTACTTCCTGAGCCTTTGATAGTCTTTTCCCAAATTAAAAGCTTTGGCATTCAAATGTTTTTTCTCCTTATAAAATGTTAGAATGAAAAAACCCAGGGCTGTATTGACAGTAAACTGGGGCTGCTTTCTAAGTGCACCAGGATATTATTGACAGAACAGTTTCTCTCCAGGTGAAGGTTCACCTTCATCCAGAAGTTTATAGGACATCATCACATATGGAAACTCTTCTCTTTTTAGAAATATAGTTTGATATTTTACACAGGATGTTTTCTAGGCCATCAATTTGATACTTTTCCTTTGGATTGCATGTTACTAATGCATTGTAATTTCCCCAAAATGCTGTGGAAGGAGACACCTCCTCCATGGTGCCTATTTGTATAAAATAGTAGCCTTCCACTTCAGGCACTGTATTTTGCATTTAATTTGAAATCCCTGTGAGAGATATTGAACTGCTGGGAACAATTTGGGCAGCTGTGGAGCACAGTATCAAAATCCACAGGTAGTGTGAGAGGTGGGGTTTTCACCTTTTTTTGCTTTCAAAAATACAGTGTCAGAGCTAAGGCATCTCGTATTTGACTGATCTGAATTTTTTTTATTCTCTAAATTGTCAACTCTACTGAAATCCCTACCTAGGAAATGTTATAACTATTATTCATTAATTTCAGTGGTTTTGCACACCTCAGACACCTCATTAGGAAGGAATTCAACATAAACTTGAGGTTTTAGCCTGCCTGTAAACATCAATAACTAAATAGATGTGTAGATAAGAATAATTGCACTAATTCTGTTTGGCTTCTGATATAAGGGTGTTTGCACCCTTTGTGGACTTGTTCTCAGATTGTCTTCTGAGCAGCTGAGGGAGACTGAAAGACAAAAGTACTGAATTCCTGAACTGTTACAGGATTTGTGGTCTTCCTAGGTCTTCCCACTGAGAGAAGAAACCTTATCCAAAATCTTGATTGGATCAGGATAGAAATTTTTAAAAAAACATGTAGCAGTGCAACAAATTTCACACAATTCCTCTGTGTATTCCTGTTTCAGTGCTGCTGTTGTGTGGTGGAGGGAATCAGGCACAACTCGTTGGAATGACTACAATAGAAATTTCAAACTGAATAAATCTCTGAGAAAAATGAAATTCACTTAATCATGTAATATTTGTATTGCACTGCTACTTTATTGGAGACAAATGGAGGGAGTGACTTATTAGATAAAAATTACTTGCATGCACTTCAATTGCAATGGGTTAAGAATCTGTAAGTGCTATCCCAAATAATGGAAAGAAAATGAAATCATTTAACTTCATTCACTCTTGTTCATGCTTGGTGTTTGGATAGGGGCTGGAATTATTACCAATCTTAGTTTTATGTTATTTTGTGTTGGGGTTTTTGGTAGACTCTTCTGTCTAATTTTATCTAAGATGTATATTCTGTATGGAAGCTTCTAAGAACAGTGAAACAGGGATGTCAGCAAACAAATTCATAATATCACTTCTGGCATGTGGCTATTCACTCTCTTCCAAAGTCATCCATAACATTTGCAATCCATTTTATGAGAAACATGAGGAAAAAGTGCAATTTGAGGAGCTCAACCACCTGCATGGCTTCCCTACACAGAGCTGAACTACACACTGAAGTATTGCAGTGCTGCTCTAATTGTGAAATCTCCTTATTTTTTGAATTTAAATGCACTTTCCTATTTCAAAACCCCATCTATTTAGTGGGAAACCTTGAATTGAAATCTAGAATTCCATATTCCTGCTTTAGTGTCTCAATCACAAAACTAAACCTAGATTTTTAGGCTTCAATTTCATTCATAATCAAATTATGCCAACATTAATTTCCCAAGGGTGGCTCCAGATCCCCCAGTTCCATGCACAGACTGACAGCATTAGGTTTTGTTCTCCATGCTCCATGGAGGTGTTTTCTGGAGTAATTTTTTAACAACCACTTCCAAAATAATAATTCCACCTGCTGCGGCCAACATTAATAACTGCTGGATTGTGAACTCCTAGGAAAGCAGTAGAATGTAACAGCATTAATTAATTCCTTCAAATGGTGGCAATGAGTAGAGTGATAATGAGCAAACCCCTTCTATGTTCATTAGTTGCAGAAGAGAATATTTTTTTTTATTACAGAACCGATTTTTTTGTAGGAGCAGCCCATAATGTGATTGAAGTCTGAAGGTTCATTTCTATTAAATATGACAAAATGACATATAAAGCAGGTATGTGAATCACCACTCAAGGTTTCCCAGCTTTTTGACTTCCAATCAAAGCTGTATTGTTACTGGGAAATGGTTGAGACCAACCTTGTGTTGTAGCACTGTCAGCAACGTGGCATTGGGATTTTGTCCTTGGAGCTGAGTGAAGATATAAGTACATTTCAAATGAGGAAATAGACCAAACATTGACGCTCTTGCAGTAAATGAAATAGAGACATATTAATGATGAAAAGAAAATCAAAGGCACTGCCTATGTGAGCCGAGTTCTGTGAGATGAGAAGTATAAATAGTTTAAAAATTGATACGTAAAAATCCATACTCTGAACAGGAGGACAAAGTTGGACTCAGTGTGTGAAAAACGTCAGTTTTATTCCCTGTTTCATAAGGAAAACTTAGTCTCTTTCTCTGTTTGCGACCATTGTTTTCATTTCCATTTCATTTTTCTTCTAAGAAAACGTGTGCAGCCCCATATTCTTCTTTATTGAACCTGCAAAGCGGCTGGAACGTCCTTACCTTACCAGAATAGATTTAATAACCCTGAATCCAATCCCCTCAGAACCTGAATTGCCATCACTAGAGGAAGACTCTGCTAAGGGCTGCCATGCACTGATCATTTATTTTGCAGCTCCTTTTTAAGTCAGTGCAATATTTATAAAGGCTAAGGGCTGGCAGTCACTGGGAATGCTTGGGAAGGGGCTGCTCCCCTCTGGGAATGCAAGGGAGGGCCTGAAGGCAGAAGGCACAGGGTGATCATCAAATGAGGAGGGCTTTAGGAGAGTGGGAGGTGCAGGCAGATGTTGGAATCCAAGGCCCAGAAAACCTTCAGGACCTTGGGCCAGCTTGCTCTGGTTTGAAAATGTGCACTGGATTTAATTCGAGGCCATGGGAAAAACTTCCTAATTTATAACTTATAACCAAGACCTTAGTCTGTAGTTTAGGAGGAAGTGTGCTAAGTTAGACACTAGAAGGGTTTGCAGTGTGAAGTTTAGATATAGAAGTAGTTAGAGAATAAGGTAAAAAGTTTAGGGTGTGGTGGGATAGGGTGAAAGTAATGGGGATCTGTGGTACAGCACTGAATTGGATTAAAAATACCACAGTGCAATGGAAGTGTGGTAAAAAAAAAATGATTGACTATTGGTGTGAAAATGAAAATACATGTTAATTATCTATTGGCCATGTAACCTTTAAAAGACCTTGTACCTGGTAATCTTGGGACTCTTTCTTCTGGAAAGGCTCAGTTCTACCAGCCTCTGTGAGGGAGTTCCCAAGCTCCTGATAACTTGTAGAAATAAGTCCATCTGAAGCACACCCAACTGAAGATGTCTCACCCCCTGCCATCTCAAGAAGCAGAGACTCTGCAGAGCTGTCTGCATGAGCTCAGACTTCCCAGACTTGCTGGAATCCTCTGGAAAGAGCTGAAGTGGCAAATCAGCCAGTTTCCCTCAGTTCTAGCTAAGATAAATTTGTCTGGATGACTTGTAATTCTCTCTGCTTATGAATGAGAGCTTTTAAAGTCAAACGCATCACTCCTGATAAGAAAAAAAGATTAGGAGACAATGACATCTGCTGGCATTGGAAAGAGAAGGCATCAAACCAGCACATCCTGGCTGGGGGAGAGCTTTGCTTTCCAGCTTCATTTGGGCTGTTCCGTGAAGCTGTGAACCCATTAACCTACAGAGCAACATGGAAAAAGGCACTTGGGATTATTGCTGTGGCCAGGAACACCGGGCACCCCGGGGAGCAGAGGCTGCAGGGCTCTGCTGGTCCTCACTCAGCCTGGGCAGGAGGGGTTTGCAGGGAGAGGGAAGGTCCTGACCAGAAGCTGTTTCTCTGTGGGCACTCTCAGAAAATGTCCCAAGAGACATTTCTGCAGCAGTTACTGCTTCAGCCAAGTGTTCTTTGAGAACTACGTTGTCCTGGGAAACCACGAAAGGAAAAATGACAGAATGTTTTGTTGTATCCCCCTGGTGTGATGGGATAGATCCCTTTTCAGACATTTCTCTTGGAACTCTCTATTAATTCTGTGCTACACACAATATCCAGCACCTTCCCTCTGCTGATATCAGAAATCTTCCAAAAATAAATCCATAAATTCTACCTGTTTGGTTTTTGGTTTTTATCCCCAAGTTAGGGACTTCTTATCTAACATTTCCAGTCTCATTTGTTTGGGGATAACTAGACTGGATTGGAAATCACAACATTTGCATTGAATATTTCAGGAAGATTTTTCTGCATTTGCTTTACAGCTTTGATTAAGATTCATATACTATATCCTTCTGCAATCTCTTAAATCTCCAAGTGTCATGTAATCACATCCCTCCAGCAGCAGAGATCTAAGGAAAATATTAAATAGGTGGTGTTATGAATTAAAATTTGAGATTTTAGCACAGTAGGCAGTGGAGAAAATGGATCCACTGTTATTTTTTTCAAATATTTCTTTGGGGTCCTAAAAGCTAAATGCAAATAGCCATAAAAAAGGCCTAGACTTCAGCTGTTCTGGGACTGCAGAGGGTCTCAATGCTGAATAGGAAGTGGCAGAGAGAGGTGCTCAAACAGTTTGGCTGTTTAAAAAATGTAAAATAATGTCCCAATGTGTGTGTGGCTTTTGATTTGATCCCTCAGACTCAGTACAAAGGGAAAGTCCATTACAACACAGGCAGGAGACTCCAAGTACTCATTATTTACTCTGTGTTGTCCACTTGGTGTTAGAGCTTCTTCCTTGCCCTCAGCTCCAGAGTTTACCTTACTCTCTGCTAACTGCTGCAATTCACCCTGCTGGGTTTTGTTTGCTTTTCCATTCTCTTTTTCTGAGCATCCTTCAAATGTTTCTTTTTTGCCAACTTGCTTTTCCTGTCCTAACCTGAGTACTGAAAGGAGAAATGCTCTCAATGGGGTATAATCACATAGATGTGAAGTGAAATGGATGCATTAGGATTATGGTTTCACTTCACAAGCAATTGCACTGTTTTTGTGTGGGAAAAGTAATTTACTTATTTCCAAGTTGGATAGTGTAAAACTCTGTGGTTCTCTGTCAGTCAGCTGTCATCCATCTCCCTCTACAGCAGCTTTTGCTGTTGGTTTTGCTCTTTCTGGGGTTTCTGTTGCTGTGTTTGTTTATTTTTTTGCTCCAAATCCTACCTGGTCACTTAATTAGCACACTGTAGCTGGGTTTGTAACAGAAATGTGCTGGAGTATCACAAAAAGGAATCAGAAAGATGGAAGATTTCTAGGCCCAAATGCTTGGAGAGCTCCTCAGTAGACAAGAAAAGAGTTGTTAGCATTCCTAGCACGCTGGTGGAAATGCATTATATATTGTTGCCACGTCAGTTTGTAATATTGGTACATGGCTTCAGTGCCTTGCTTGGATTTGTAATTACATTTAAATAATTTAACTCCATTACACCACCACGTCTAGTGGAAATGTATGATTCTGTAGGAAGACGTTTCCTTTCAGATTGATCTAATGACTCCAGAAAAGGCTGCTGCTATTAATGCTTGTTAACTATTGATATGCAAAAATAAAACTGTTAGCAGTGCAGTGGAAGGCATTAATAAATATGCTCGTTTCCAAGGATATATTTGAGAGCTATTTGATAACTCATCATTTGATTTGTGTTCTGTGTCAGATGGCCTTAATAGCTTGGCTAGTTGTATTTTGCAGATCAAAGGTAGCTTTTATCAAAATCAGGCAAAAAGGGTTCCAACTGATGAGTGATTGGAGCCATCCAGTGAAATATAGTAATTGTCCTACAATTATGCAATATCCAGCTCAATTCTTGGATGTCAGCAAGTTTTCTTGGACTGCAGGGTTCAGGTGAAGCTGGAAAAGGTGGTAGAGCACACGCAGTAGATTTTTGTGTGTGTGTGTGGGTTTACTGACAGATTTATGCCGGGTGTGTAAAGGACAGAGCAGCTTCATAAATGCTGAATTTCACCTCCTATTTCGCTTTGCATTTGCACAAACACCTTAGAGTTATTTTCCAGTCTTCTGATGGATTTGGGTTTGGTTTTAGTTTGGGTTTGTGGTTTTGGTTTCTTCTGTTGTTTTTTAATCATTGAAAACACCCTACCACAAGTGGTGAGTATAAAAGGCTGCAGCTGTGCTGCAGAACGTGACACCAGAGAAGCTTCTCGTGCCCTAGAGATGTACACTGGTGGCAAAGTCTGATTCCTTTCTTGTGCCCACCCTGAGTGAGCCCATGGCAGGCTCAGAGTGGGAACTCAGTAGTGAATACTCCAGGGAGCACACACTGTTCTCCCCCTGCAGTGCCAGCGAGCCCGTCCTCGGCAGCACCGTGGGACAATTTATGGAGAGCTCGAGGAACTGATCAAAGACACTCAGTAAATCTGATGCACCTTCTTGTCCTTCCATTGCTGATTCATTTCTTGCTGCCAGTCCATGAAATGGGCACAGGACTCTGCTCTCTCCCTCCCTGGCTGTCTGTCTGAGGTTCAGATTCTGGGCTTCTTTGGCTTTTTGCTTTCCCTTTTCCCATCTCCTTCACTTCCATCAAATTTGCCTGCCTCTCCCAGTCTTTTACCTTCCTCTAATCCTTTGTTTCCTTTTAATTTCATTTAATTTCCTTTTCTAGAGGCTTTTGAATGCCTGCCAGGCTTTTTGTTCCTTTTCTGTGAGGGAATTCTTGTGCAGGTCCCAGGTTTGCAGTGCTCTGTGCAGATGATGTGCTCTGGCACCAGGGTACAGCAGCACCCTGTGCCTCCCACCAGCAGTGACAGGCTCAGATTTCTGCAACTGCAGGAAAAAAAAACCTGTCTGGATCAGGTTTTCCAGTCCATTTATCATAAAATAGATTTCTTTCTTCTTAAGAGGCTTCTATGGGGCAGAGAGAAAAATCAGATGTAACTGAAGCTAAGTGGGAAAGATCTGCCTGAAATGTCAGGGCTCTGTTTTATTTACCAAATGTGGTTTTGGTGTTGTGTTTTCTATAGTTTTTTTGGTTTTTTAAATATTGTCACTAGTGGTGAAATTAGTGGATTAAAATAAGTTTTTCTACCTGCTAATGGGCATGGCTGAAAAACCCTGAAGGTTTTTTTTAACCATGTGCCTTTAAACATTTCTCTATCAACTACCTTGAGGTTTTGTTGTTTTTAAGCTAAATGGCAGCCATCTAAATTACTGACTTTGTATTTCCCTACTGAACTAAAAGCTTTCATCTGCTTTAATATAATCAATAACAAAATACACTCCGATTTGGAGAAAAACAGGTGATTTAGTGCTGTTTGGAAAATGAGGACAAATAGCCATCTCACCCTGTTGTCAAACACATTCCTTTGCTTGATTGAAAGTGCAGATATTTTCATTGCACGTTAGCTGTGTGCTTAATGAAATGGACCTATCCCTACAGCTCAAAACTACATATAAATTACACATTGTTATAGTTGCTATGGCAAATAATTACCATTATTTAATGATAACTTATGAAACCATTAAGTATCAAGGCAAACGTAGCTGCTGAAATGCAGATTGCTATTTCTCAGTGGAATAAATATAATAACAGAACCAGATTATTTTTCCTTAATTGTCTGGCTTCGTATCTGTTTTGAATTGTGTATTTCTGAACTATTAGTGGGTGTGCAAGGAGACAGCTTGATTTGGACCCAGAATATACCTGTGTGTTCTCTGTGGTTCTGGTTCTTGGAGTTTTAAAGGTGTTCTCCATTCACGCTCCAGCCTTCTCTCTCTCCCATCTGTTGGTGTGAAGAAATTTTTCTCAGAAATGCTCAGAAATTATCCCTGCACTGCCTCAGGCTTGTCCTACTGGGGGTCACCTCAGTAGGGTTTTCCCCTCTAATATCAGAGGGATTTGGATATTTGTCATAAAGGACATTCTGAGTTACAGCTGAGAAGATAGCACTGATACAAGTGCTTGATGCTGGCCTCTTAAAAAAGGCAGATTTTCTGCTGTGCACGAATCTTTTGGGACTGTTCATGGAAATCAACAAACAAAAAATTTCTCGCAGAAATTTTCCAGCTGAAAGGGAATGATTGCAGTTTACTCAGGAGGGGAGCTGATGCAACCACATGGGTGAGTGTGAGTAGAAACACTGAGAGCTCGATAAACTGCAGAGGAAAAGATGGAAATAAATCTTAGGTGTATATTACACTGTCAAATCCAGTAGTAATTTTAAGATTAATTTGCCTCCCCATTATTGATACATGCCACATTTCCCCTGAGTTGAGCTGAATCAAACCCTGTTTATTTCTTGCCTTTTCTCTCCCTCCATCAACATTTGAAAAGTCTCCAATATAGAGAGAAGTCAGGAGCTGAGTGTTATTTAAATAATGGATTGATCCAGGGCATTGTATACAAATAAAGGGTACGAGGAATAATTGCAAGTTTTGCACAACCCAAGTGTGGCAATTGCAATAAAAATTCAGTGTGTGTCAGTGAGTGTGTTGGGCAGGGTTGTCCCCCCTTGACAACAGATTATTTATAAGATTTTGCTGTGGTAAAAGTCGGTGGGTGCTGTTTTATCAGGTTCTGTTTGGTTCATGACTAAACATTTCTGGAAATGCTGCTGTTACCAAAGGATAAACTCATTTCAGTCAATAAAGATGATCCAGCTTTGGACAGACTACACAAACACCAGATATGTTGGAATCCACACTCTGTCTCTTGCAATTTTCTATGCTGGGGCTTGTCCAGGTTGAATTCTGCTCTTGGGGAGCTGCACAGGGCTGGCATTTGTAGGTTCTGCTCTTACAAAAGTGGTCCTGGCTCATTTCTCATCAGTGCACTTTGTTCCTATCTCAAATATCTGAAGGGAAGACTGGAAACTCCATTAGGAAAGGTGGCATTTAACCTAATCAATTAAATACCTTAGATTTGGCAAGGATTAGAAATTTACAGCATGTAAATAAAATTATTAACTACATAAGATATTGTTTATGAAGATTCTTGATCCTTCTGCTTCAGAGTGTAAACTACTTAGTAGGCAGTGCTGAAAAATGGCATCACTTTATGGTAAGAGTTCCTGGAAAAGCTGTGAGTGAACTCAATGAAAGCTGCCATGTGATATTAATAGATCAGCACAGACATCACTGGCCCTTGATGGGAGGTTGGGCATGCAAAAAAGCTGGGAGAAATAATCCTAATTAACTGGAGGACTGAAGTGGGAATGGCAGCAGCTCTTCAAGGGGAAGGGAAACTTGCAAAAATCTGATTCAACATTTTTTTAGAAATGACATCTGTAAGAATGGGAGATAATTAGATGTGTATCTTAAAAAGACCTTTCTCAGCAGAGACCACTCCGTCAGTGTTTTAGGCACAGGCAGTGCATTCACCTCTGTGAAAACTGAAAATCTTCATAGTTTTTCAGGCAGCAAAAGAAAGGTTTCAAAGAGCCCTGTGCAATGGGGCAGTGAGATCAGGGCTGGCTCTGCCCCTGCCCCACTGCCCCGAGCACTTTGGCTCCAGTGGAAATGAGGGCTGGGAATGGGCAGCAGCTGGCAGAGGTCAGATCCCTGCAACAATTCACCTTCCCACGAGCCTAGAAAAGGACAAACAAGCCCATTTTTTCAGCAGCAGAGTGCTAAGGGGTGGGCAGGGCAGATTTCTCACTGTTCAGCTTTGCCATTCTGAGCCTGTGCTGCTTTTGGCTGCTTCAATCCCTCCTCTCGCTCATCCATAGCCTGAAGGGTTCACTGGCTGGGGCACAGGTCCAGGTTCTGACCCCAGGGCACTCAGAGTTCATTTATCTCCTTGTCCTGTTCACAAAAAACTTGTAATGGAGATCTCTGCTTGTTCACTGGGCTGAGCTGGGAACCCACTCCGAGCCTCAGTGCCCCCAGAGCTTCACTAGGAGCTCATGGACGTGATGAGAGCAGAGATAAAGATTTGCCAGGGTTAAACTAATTAAAAATCTTATCATTGGGATGTCATTTTTGAGATGGAACTCACAGTTCCACCAGCCCTCGATGGATGGTGTATTTGTGGAGGTGTTTGTGTGCAAATTTCTGTGTCTGTGTTAGCCCTGGGGAGGAAAACATGGCAGGCACAGGACACTGCAAAGTTACTGGGCATGGCAGACAGGCTGATATTGTGGGTAAAGGGAATAAAAGCAAAGAAAGAATTGGCTCTTCCTTTGTTCATCATCGAGGTGAGTGTGAAACAGGACCTCTGGAGTTTGTGGGGGGTAGTTCACACCACGTCTTTACCTAAAATGGGACAGAATGAGACAGATCTGGACAACCAAAATGGTTTTTTCCACCCACATGCAAGTAAGATGACTTAAATATAATTTGTCTGCTTCTGCTTTTCTGGTCCTGTAACAGCAGGGGAGCTCAGCAGACATCTGAGCTCATCACAGGTTAAGCACTGCTGCCTTCCTGGCTCCAGAACTGGTTGGGATCAAGGAGAGCAGCAGGTTTCAGGAGCCTGGATATGATGGTGGGAGAATAATCTCATTCCCAGCTTTGTCAAGCATTCCAGACCTCCAGCAGTGTGCTGGTGTGTGTGCAGTGTGGTCATCTGGCAGACACTTGGGGGTGAATTCATTGTCAGGAATATCAAGGGTACCAAGGAGCAGCAGAAAATCAGAGCAGCTTCCTACGATGCAGGATGAAAGATGAGTTAGGTTTGCCAAGGTCACAGAGGTGACACTGAAACAAGTAGAAGAGGGCAGGTGGCATCTCCAATGCACATTCTCTGAGCTCTTTGTTTTTCTCTGTCTCACCATATTTTTATTCTTTTTCTTAAGTATAAGATCATTAAAAGTTATACTAAATGAATAATTTTCTATTTGTGTCAAAGTCACAGACTGATATTATCACTCATGTCTGAAGCTCCTTTACCATTATTTCAATTTATTTTTCTAATTGTCTTGCTGTTTTGTTAAAGAATTGGCATAATAAGGCCTTGCAAGGCTTTCCAGATAAATGAGAAGCATAGAATGGTGTATGTTATACATGATTTTTTTTTTAAAGTGCCTGACCCAGGATTTCAGCAGTTTTCTAAGCAGGCAGTGGGTGAACAGAATCTTGAATTCCCAACTGCACATTTAGATGTTCATGTAATTTGTTGTTAATTGGGATTGCCTGATTTGGTCAATAGGCTCTTAGACCTCCAGCTTGTGAAATGCTGGCTTGGATTCTGGGGCTCTTCTCTCTTTCTGGTTCCCAATTTTTCCCTTGATAAACTGCTTCTAGGCAGTCAGTGACTTATTTTGGGTAAGAGTCCTCTGCCTGGCTGAAATTTTTTGTGGCATGATTGAAACCAGGGCAAGAAGCAGTGGAAAGAAAGTGGAAGAGAACAGTTTGTAATTGTAATTTACTGTGATTCAGGGGCCCTCAAGCACAGGCTGCAGTTAAACCCCACCACATCTGCAGTCATTAAATAAAGTCCTAATGAGAAATTAAAAGTGTTGCAATGATTCCAAGCTTTGCATTCCCATGGAGCTCTAAACTGATGCTCCTCCAATATCCCAAAGAACATACTGAGATGAGAAATCAGTAAAGTTATGTTAATCTAAGTTAGCACTTAAATGTCCACTGAAGTTTGGTTAACTAGATACTCTAATTTCAGCTCCTCATGTACTTGCAGTGAAGTCCTTCGTAAGTGCTTTATTTAGATGTGGATGATGTTTTTCCCATCGAGCATTCAAGCAGAATGTGGAATTTAACTCCTACAATTGCAGTAGATTTTACAGTTTCTACTTCTTACTGAAGGGAATTGGAGTTATTTTCTTGAATTTTCTTGTATTACAAGCAGGCGTTAGCTTATGGTTGCTAATTACTGCACAAATCTTTCAGTGATTCATTCTTTTTCTGTGTGGCTTTTCATTCTTCAAATGTTTTTATTGGTACAGCATCTTGGTATTCCTGTGGGTTTTTTTCCAAGTATAGTGGAGACTTCAAACTCAAAGAGGGGAAGGCATGAATAACATCTAAAAGAGGAATTAAGAAACGTCCTAAATACCCTCTCGCCAGAAGGACAGGGGTCATTTCTGAATGGGAAACTCAGGAGAAAAAAATATTTTAGCATCCTCCAGGAGTGGCAGAGTGCATTTGCTGCCCTGGTGTCAGTGACTGGGAGCTCCTGTGTCCCCTTGGATTTATCCCACCCACCAGAGCTCAGCAAGGCACCAGAGCAGCTGGGCCAGGAGTGTTATCAAGTGTGACAAACCCTGTTTTCCCAGACGAGTTCAGCTGCCACCATGCATATTTTACATCTTGCTCTGATGTAATGAGAGGTGTGAGTTCCTTTCTGATGTTGCATTTCAGAGCTGGCTACACAGATTTAGCCTTGCCTGGAGCCAGAAAATGTCCATCAATGTGAAGTGTTTTATTTCAGGTGAAGTGGCAACAAATCTTCTGCAGCTGGAAAAGAAAGGGCTGGGTTTCCTGATGCACTTTAAACCCCAATTAGTGAAGAAAGGGCTTAATGAGCACCCTGCTAATTTTGCAACACAGTGTTGAAGGTTGATAAATATTCTGGCTTAACAAAATGTTGTAGTGAAGTCCATCAAAAGTCTCAGAAAATACTTCAGGAATGCAGAATAAAATATAAAATGATCTGCAAGTGTCTGCAGAGGTAAAACCATAGCCCATGAAAGCGCAGCTCTGCAGGAAGTTTAGCTAAACCAAGAAATGTTGAGCAGAGGAAGTGATATAAAATGAGATTTTAAAAGAGAGAAACTAGGAAATGCCCCATTTTGAATAAATTAGCCAAGGGAGTGATATTCCTGATCTTTCTTTGTTATATTTAACCTGCTCTGTGTTGAAGAACACATACAGTATTTCTGTAAAGCTGTTAGAGACTGAGAGATGACTCTACACAAGTTACAGAATTTAGGTGTAAAACCAGAACTATTAGGTTGTCTTTTTATCATTTTTGCTTCCCTTTTCAAGAGGTAAATAGAATTTCTCAAATGACCCCACAAGGAGCATCATTTGAGGAGAAAAAACCAGGCAAACTCTTATTCCTTCTCACAGTGGGGCATAACTAGCTAATTAATTTTTGTTGTTGTTGTTGTTGTGAAATCTGATTGTAATAATAGGGGAAGAATGGTTTGAAAAGCTGCTGGGATATAAGTTTATGGGGATCTGGCAATGCCCAACCATGTACCTGGAAGACATTGATGTCCATGGAGCCTGAAGAGAAATTATGATAATCAATTGTATTGTTTTCCCCTCACATTTCAGGAGGCAACATCCAGAATACAGAAAAAAAAAAAAA
>VZTR01010729.1:559159-574642 GCA_013400775.1 Chaetops frenatus | reverse complement strand
AAAAAAAAAAAAAAAAAAAATCAAGTGAGGAGAAAGGGATGCCTTGTTAATTCATCAAACTAAATTCTAATTTTCAGGCCCTTTTGTTTGGCTGGGGAATAGCTCTGGCAGGATAGTGGCTGCTGGCAGAGAAGTTCATTTCTTTCTCAGAAGAAAAGAAATCAAAGCAGCTTTGCAGTGATCAGCTGGCCCAGGCTGCTGGATCAATGGTTGGCAATTTGCAGGGCTGTGCTGGAGATAAGGCTGTCACATTTTGGCAGCCTCATCACTGCCAGGCAGCCACATAATAGCTGATAGGTCCCTTTCAGATAAAGATGAGTAGAAGATAGAAAACTGAAGAGAAAGGGGAGTGAAAGGGGGATAGAGGAGGAAGGGAAGGTGACAAATCTGTAGTTTCAGCCTCACTTTTGTGGCTGTGCTGCTTTGGACTCCAGTTCATTTAAATGTGTGTTTGTATTGCTGTTAATTCTTGCAGTTCTCAACCCATAGAGCTGCTCATTGCTGTAATTCTTGGGTTTATGCTTTACCCTTTTGAAAATGAACAGATGTTTGCTGAAAAGTAGTGCCTCTCCCTAAGTCCCCAAACCCAAAAGTGCAGGTTCAGTTTAGTCAGGATCTGCTTCAAGAAGTCAGAAATCCGCCTGGTTTCCATCTCAGCACTGAATTCTCTCACTTTCTTTAGTGTAAATATGACATTGAGTGTGGTTTTCTTGAGAAAAAAGGAAGTGGACTTTTGGCCAGATCTCCTCCTGGCCCATTATTTATTGAAGCTTAGCCCTGTGGGGCTCAGGGGTTTTTCTAGCAAAGCTTCTGCCCCAGGGAAGGCAAGCTGGTAAAGAAGTGAAAAGAAGAGGGGGAAAAAAAAAGGTGCTTAAGTAGCAGCTGAATTATTTTCAGATGTTCCTGGGTTTAGGAGAATTAGGAAAAATAGCAGCTTCCTCTGAATTCTGCTGCTTTCCATTTTTTTTTAATGGCTCACTGCAGGTCGTAAGGGAATCTGTTAGAGACTGGATGACAGCACAATGAGAAGAGGTGAGGGAATCGTTACCTTAATACTGATAAAGCTGCTAAATATGCTCAGGGAGATGTAGACATTTCCAAAAGCCTGAGAACACAGAGAAGAAAGGATTCATTAATAAAAAAGTGCCCTGGCTGTTCTTAATCATCTTGAATCTTGAGGTTTTTTATTAGGTGTTCCTGACTATAGAAAACGTTCTCTAATTCAAATTTCAAGTGTTCTACAGCCTTCCAAAATCAATTATAGCCAGTGTAGGGAATAAGTAATTTTTAAAATTTTTTTCCCTTTATACAGATTTCCAGATTTTATCTCTCAGGAGGAAAAAAAAGGCCTATTTTCTTTGTAAGGGAAAAAAAAAAAAAAAGTTACTTTTTTTTTCCCCCTACAAAAGCAATTTTCAAATGTTTTTATCAGTGCAATTTAATATGACTCATTTTGGAAATCTCCATACAAATTATTTCTACTGTTTAGTACTCCACACTCTCTCCTGTGAATAGAGGAAAACAACTCCTTTTGATCCATTGCAGGGAAGCTGATGAAACTCTGTGTATCAGCAGCGAGGTAGAAGAACCCTCCCTAAAGTCCAAGAGGATTTGGGATGTAGTCAGCCAAGTCTTTCAGACTATTTTCCAACTTGATTTAGTCAATTCTTATGGTGCATTGCAGCACTTTGTTGTGACTTGATGTCAGAAATATTAAAAAAAAAAAAAAGAAGCAGGGGGGACTTTCTTTCTTGGTATCCTGGGGAATTGAAGACCACTGCCACAGTGGCAGCTGACATGGATTGTTTATTTAATTCTTTCAATTTGTTCACTTTAATGAAACACCAAAAGATTTGAGAGAGCAGTAATTAACAAGACAGAGCCTGTCTAATGAAACCAGAACAGGAGGATATTTGTTTCAGGGATCAATAAAAGGCTGGGAGTGAGGATCATACCAGCATCACCCAGGAAAACAAATCACCTCGTGCCAATCAATTGTCATGCTGCACATGCATGAATCTGTGTGCAGCATTTGAAATATTGCATCAGCCAAAAAAACATTGAGAGAAAAAACAGGGTGAATTGTGAGGGATCTCCTGCTTAATTTGTTGATCTGTCAGGTACTGGAATTATACCTGTAGCATTCTTCTTCTGTGCCTTCAATAGTCATTACTAAGCAAGTCTGGTGAAATAATCTAATTAGAGCATGGCTCTCTTGGAGCTCACAGAGCCCCTTCCATGGGGTGTCTTTGTATTCTATCTCTGCTTCTGTGTTCTCAGGAAAACTACACAGCCTGTGCTCCCTGAAAGAGAGAAAACAGAGCAGCTGATAAAAAAAGCTACTTCTCTGACAATCCTCTTGGCCCTCCAGAGACAGCAGTTGGACTCCCTGTTGCCACTAGTTGACTTAGCAATTAATAATGCAGCAATTAGCAGTGAGTTTCCAGATCTCAGTGCACAAGGCAGGGTTTTATTTATACAGCAATGTTATTGACAATAACAGAGGGAAAAGGAATCAGCAGCTGTGTCTCAAAATAGAGAATCAGCTTGGTTGTGGGAAGGATGGGGTTGGTGCTAGAGGAAGGTAAATATGTGCTACATGAGATTATCAAAGGCAATTTTGGACCTGATGTGAAATTGTTTTTGTTCTAAAGCACATAAATTTGAAATTACATGCTTGAAAGAACAGAACTTGGAATATTTTTAACTGGAAGATGCAGATAATAGAGAAATGTTAAGGAACTGGATTATACTGCTGCCTGTAATTGAGAATGGGATGGATGGAGAGCAGATACAGTTGGACTCCTTGAAACACCACCTGTAGCCCTAATAAGGTTTGCCTTGGGGATTTTTTTGGTCTTTTTTTTAAAGCAGAAGGTATAGATATAATTCTTTGAAAAAGAACATCCCACGTTTAAGCTCAGCCTTTGAGTTGAGCAGTGGAGCAGTCCTAGTGCCAAGGCAGAGCTGAAATGGAAATAACCAATGGAATTTTCATGTGGAGACTGGAGCTGCAGAGGATTGTCTGGAGGATGCAGGGAAATTGTCAAAGAGATTCATCTGGGTGGCTGGAGGAGGTTCAAAGCTTTACTTTTTTTGATCCTTGTAGATGCAAAGGTGAATGACAGTTTTGCTGCAGTTCTTGGTTTATTTCCAGGAATTTTCGTTCCAATGCGCTTTTCCCACTTTTTATTCTTGTCTGCAGAACAATCAGAAGATGAATGTTACAACTCTGCCTGATGCATACTTTGCATCTTATGCATTCAGAAAAACTCATTTCAATTATGGAAACACTTTTTCAGCACAAATTCAGAAATTTAAACCATCATGTGAATCTTATTGGCCTTGTTGAGTCCAGCTACAAAAACCATACTCAGCAATTGCATTTGGAATTGACTGGCAGCCAGAGCTGAGCTGTAGTTCTGAAACTTCCCCACCCTTATGAAATGGCAAATAAACATTTATTTCATCCCAGGCTTTATTCCTGGGATGGCCTGGACTCCCACCACAGGAAATGCCTTGAGAAAGTGGAATTAGTGTGGAACACACAACCAGCAGCAGCCACAAACCAGAGGGACTGCAGCAGGGAAAGAGTAATTGCACTTTGGTCAAAGTATCAAAGACAAGATGATCCAGAAGTCACACAAGGTGACAAGATTTATGGGCTGGAAGCTGCAATAGATTGATGAGAGGAAATTGTCTTTAGCCATTGCAAATAGTGGGTTCATGTACCAGGATATTGCCCCATCAAATTGTTGGAGGATGCGTGGAATAGCAGGACCAACAGGAGATTTCTTCAGTGACTATTTAGAAATGTGATTTCCTATTATTTCGTCCACGTCTAGACATGTTGATGGTGTGTTTTTAAAAAAAAAAAATTAATAACACAAATAATATCTGTCATCACAGCAAATGAATGGGTTGTGGAAGGGTATGAGACAAGAATGTGTTCAGTTTGTGCAGCAGGAGAATTAAATTGGGGTAAGGGAAGACCTTACCCAGTGAAACTGATTTAGCATTCATTCAGATCCTTGAACAGATTTCAGCTGCAAAAAGAAAACAACATCTTCCCACAACCACCAATTTAGAAGCAAAAACATTGCAAAGAATAAGGGCCCTCTGCGAATATGTCAAAAATCTAGATTTCATTAATCAGAATGAGATGCAAAACACCTCAGTCATTCAGCTGGAGAGACACTAAATACAGCTATTTAGGATTCAGCCTCAGCTCTTCGACACCATTTACTGGTTTGTGCTCCTTGTCAGTTAAATGCATCACTTGTAGGGAGTTTTAAAATGCCCCAGTAAAACAATTGGAAACTTGAATTGTACAAGACATGACTGGTAAAAAGCACATTATTTGCAGTAGCCAAAGTATGAATCATGAGAAAGAAGTGCTGCTGACAGGAAGAAAATTGAAATCTTTGAGGTGCAGTGCTGGCAAAATTTCAGAAAAGTAGACAAAGGCTTACAGCAAATTTATGTGTTTGCTCATGACAGCCATCGGAATGATCATTATCTAAAAGATATAATTAAATGAAAGCAGTGCTGGAAGGTCATGGTAATAGAGGACAACCATGGTCACAGGGATAACAGATAATCTGGGGGGTTGGATCCTGATGCTCAAAGCTATCAGTCACTTGAGACAGCTCCTAAAATTCTATTTGTTGTGTGTAGGCTGTAAATGAGTTTGGTTTGGTTTTTGTTTGGGGTGGGGTGGTGGTTTTTTTTTGTGTGTTTTTTTTGTTTTTTTTTTTTTTTTTTAATTTTGGCTTTCCTTGTGTTTATTTTAACACTGTAAACGTGATAATATCATTATGCTATTTCTGGAAGAGGAATTGATCCTCCTCCAGGTTTGACAAAAGGCACAATTGGGAGGTTACTGGCTGCTAAGCTGCACAGGTATTACCTGTGTTCCAGTCTGCTTTTAGAGCTGTGGGTTGGATTTTTAAAAACCCCACAACCTCTGATGGATGCACCTTACAATAAAGCTTAATGGAGAATAATTTATTCTCTACACATGACCCTGCATGACTGATAGTGACATTTCTTTATGGTCAAAGACATCTTCTTTCCCTACAATGAGAGAAACCCAAACATCTTCATTTTCTGCTTCCATTAAGACTTCTCTGATTTTTATGTAAGGGTTGGTTGGTTTTTTAAAACACGTTTTTTGTTTGTTACTGCTGAGTTTGAGTGAGTCTCTTTATCTGAGGTTCTTCCCCCTTCATGTTTCTGATGACTTCAATATTTTTTCTGTGAAATTGTCAGCACATGTTCATTATATGACCAGGTACATTTTCAACACAGAGGCAAACAAAAGAGGTGAAAGAAATCATTTAATTTGCAAGGAGTGGTAGAACAAGGCAGTGCTCAGGCTCTTGCTTTCTGCTTTCATGTCCAGTCATAATAAATGAATTAAGGTGCACGACTTATCAGTAGCAATGAGAAGGTTGAATTAAGCTGCATTATATTTTAAAGTGCATTTCCCTTGTAAAATGACCTAGGATAATGTTGTAAATATTCTATATGAAAGATGCATCAAAATTTGATGTTCTGGAAAGGTCAAGTGACTGCTCGACATGAGTTGGAATTCAGAAGAGGCTCAGCTTTTCTTTATTGCAAAGGGGCACATCATGTTCATTAAATGCACCCAAATTTCTCCTTATTTTTAATATTCCCTTCTTTCTTTTAGTGTGTACCTGCTAGACTATATTAATTACCCTGAAACAACAGACATAAATCAAACATCCCAACTGATTTCATCCCTAATGTATCTCAGAACACTAATTATTAGCAGAAATTAGAAAAAGCTGCACATGACTAGGTATGCAATGAGTGAAAAAGCAAAGTCTCACAGTCCTTGTGGTGCAAGTTGTCCTTACCAGCCTCAGATGGGAAATGCCTTCAGAGCTGGTGTGGGGCTGAAAAATATTGCAGTGCCCCTGTGCCTGTGAAAGATCTCGTAGCTGTTTGACATTTTCTGGGTATGTCTGGATTTTTTCCTAAAGAAATCAGGTACATGAGTAGCTTTGGAGTCGTTTAAGATGCTGAAAGAAGACATTTTTCATCCTCTCCCTGCAATCTTTCTTTTTTGTGTACATCTTTTTTACCTGAGGGGCCTGACCTCATTGCTGAGGGCTTATGCTTGAAATTTTAGCCAGCTCTTGTCCACAATCTTATCAGTGATATGGGTGAAATGTGCTATTCACAACACCAGTAGTGTCTAAATATCTATTACATAAATAAAAGCAGGGTGAAGGAAAAATGGCTTATTTTTATGGTGTATCAATATTCATGGCAATTGTAATTGCTGTTGCAGTTGTAAAGAGAAAAGAAATGGGGAACCAATTAAACAGATAAAATATCAAGCATCTGAATTGTGAAAATGATTTAGCATCTAATCTGAGTCAATCTGTGCAGATACTGCTGGAAAGGCTCAGGGCTATTCCATCCTAAAAAATTTTGCAAGTAGTTACTGTTACTTGTATTCATTTATTTAGAAAATGTTGGGTTCCTTCCATTTGAAGGATGCAGGGAATTAAAAGTGGGCTCTTTCTTTCTCCTCTGTGCATGCAGAAGAGCCAGTGTCAACACGAATTATTGTGCCACACAAATGGGAGTGTGACTCTCTCATTTTCTCCCTAATGCTTGGAAACTGCTGCTCGCTGTTTGTGATTGGGTGTGAGACAGGCACAGGGACTCATTTAGGACAGGAAAATACGACAGCAAAGTCTCCAGGTGTTTGGTTTGATTTAGGTGCGTTTGCAGCTGTGTCAGAGAGAGAATAAACCCTAAGGAAAGCCATAGAGCTGTGATGTATTGCACTACAAGGGCTGCACCAGAGCCCCTGTCTGGCAGTGTAAATAAAGACTTTTATATTTTCATTTATTGACTGCCGTGCTAAGAAAGCTTTGCATTGCCTGGTGGAAGTGGCTGAAAAATAATCTATGGGAAATCTATAGGAGACACAGAGGCATTTCAGGAAGTAAAGAGCAATTGGCTATATCATCCAAGACAAAAGCATTGTTATATACAGGTGGCTTTGATTCTCCAAGAACCTATTGATATTTCCCCTGGTATTGAGCCGCTAACAACACCTTCAGCAGAGCAGGCACAGTCTGCTCTCACTGGGGTGAGTGGGGCTGCCTATTCCATTTGTATTTTCTTCAATTGTGATACCCACTGCAAAGAATGGCTCCAAGCCCTCTGCCACTGGGGCTGTGGGATCTTTTTCTGCAGCTACATCACCACCAGACTGAGCTTTGGGTTCTGTGGAAATGCAGCAGTGCTGACCCAGCTGTGTTTGGGGACAAGGTCACACTGAGGGCTGGACAAGACACTCCACCTGTAAAACCACAACTCAACCTGATCTTTAACAAACATGAAAGAAAATGGTCCACCAAAGACTATGAAAAACTCACACATTCCATTGAGTCTGCATTCCTATTTCTTTTCCTAGGCTTTTGCATCACTGAATGTGTAGGGGCTATGATATATACTATGTAATATCTTGAATATTTTAATAGAAATGAGTGATTAATACGTCACAAAGCAATAAAATTCACTGGTCACTTCATTAGCTCATGAAAATTAGCTGTTTTCTACAGAGCACATACCCTGTTTTTTCTCTAGAGTAAGTCTATATAAAATATGCAGCAGTGAATGTACCTCTGAAGGCTTTTAAGCATCAAAGTACGAGTCTGGAGCAGGCAGGAAGCACTGGCCTGAGTTCTGCCACATCGTGAATCAGCCCTTGTGGCTCTGATATCACTGCTCAAGTGGAAATGGATGTGAGCAGAGAACAGCTATGGAGGAGACCACAGCCCCCATTAGTCACTCAAAAGCTGCCTTTGGAGGGTGTTCCTTCCCAATCAAAATCTGGTTTTACTCATGTAAATATCAAAGGAAAAAAAGCCAACCATCTTGATCTAAAGATTCTCCAAGAATGTCTGTGAGGTGTTTGTAGTTATCTCTTATTTATACTGATTAGATGAGAGAAGGAAACAGAATGAGGATATCCAGCCTGTCCCTTGTCTTTGATCAGCACTGAAATGTCCCTGAGACAGGAGGAATGGGCTGCAGGACCTCACTGAGGTGGGAGCTGCCTGTTGAGCCACAGCTGGGAAAGGGAGGGGGTGCTGGAATTTAACTGGGCATTTCACTCTGTGCAAAAGCTGTAAATCATGAACATTAAAGATTTGTAATACTGCATTTATCAGCAAAGCATGAGAGAGCTGGGGGTCTAGAATTTACAGGGAAAGAATTGAAGGAGTTGGCAGTGAGGTGAGGGTTGATCTCTCGTCCCAGGATGAGATAAAATGTTCTCAAGTTATGCCAGAGGGGGTTAAGATCAGCTGTCAGGACAAGCTTCTGCACTGGAGGGGTGATCAAGCCTTGGAACAGGCTGCCCAAGGATGTGGTGGGATCACCATCCATGGAAGTGCTCAGCAGATGTGTGGCTGTGGCATTTGGGAGCCTGCTTTGGTGGTGAACACTGCAGGGCTGCCTTAACTTTGGACTTGACCTTGGAGGGCTTTTGCAGCCTTAGGGGTTCTGTGAAAGGACTGAAAGCAGAGCTGATCCACTGGCACGGAAGCTTGGCCTGTGGTGGTGCAGAAGCACTGAATAAACTGCACTTCTGCTTCTCCTTAAATGCAAAATAACCATTCCAGTGCCCCTGCCCTGCACTCACCCCAGTGCAACAGGGGACACTCCTGGTTCCCAGGGGTTAAAGCTGCTCAGGGCCTGCTCACCTGGCCCAGGGTATTTTCATCTGGGAACCAATTACCAGTGCTACTAATGAAATACATGTTCAATTCCATAACTTGCTGTTGTACCTTCCTTAGCCTCACACTGCAAATTCCAGTGCTTTGGAGGAAAGATGTGTGCCCGTGGGCTTTTTAAATTAGCAGTCCTTACCAAGTACCCATAGATGGTGTGTAATTATGTGTTTTTAACTCCTTAAGTTTGCTTTTACCTCTCTGATTTGCACACACACACGACACAAAATCCAGTGTGCCTAAGAGGTGCTGCTTTCAAATTTACGTGACTCTCTAAGTTGTTTCTGAGGAATTAATTACGTTTGTGAGTTTGCTTAAAAAAAAACGTTGCTTTTTAAATCCTAAGGTTTAACATTTTATTGTCACATATGCTCAGCAATAATATTAAAAGAAAAGCACTGAGCTTTCTGCTTTCTTTCCACAGAGTGATTCTGAGGGATTATTTTATCCCAGTGCTCAGCTTTGCTAAGGGGGCAGACACTTGCTTAGGCCAGCAAACAGCACGGGCAGCTTTGTGCCATTACCCTGCAGGAAAAGTGACAATAATTGCACTGCCAATTTTAGGCTGATGGTTGTTTTCCTGTGGGACCTGGGGGACAAAGGGACAGTGGTGGGACAGACCTGGAGACCAGGATCCCCCCAGAGCAGCACCAAGGTGTGCTCAGGCTGCAGCTGTTTCAAAGCACCGTGAGTTTCATAATCCCAGCTTTCCTGCAGCTTCCCTGCTTCAGTCCGTTTTTCTGGATTCTATTTTAGCTGGAGTCTCCCTAATTTCCCAACTCCCCCGTGGTGCCCAGGATTTTTTATAGCTGTAAGGATTGTTAGTTGTTGCCTTGGAAACCCAGTTGTTCACGCAGCTGTTGTAACTGTACTTGTTAATTTTGCTTTATCACAAAAGGTTTCAAAGCTTTTTCCCTGCATTTGTCTGACATTTCTTGGTTATGAAACTCTTTAAAACGTTCTGTTTGACAAATTGGAGGAGGAAATAGAACTTCAGGCTCACAGTGTACAGAATGCCCCCATGTCCTGGGTGAATCACCTGCTCTCCCACCCTTGGAAGCCTCCAAACTCCATTCAGTCTCCTTCCTGCCTACTTCAAACTATAGGAAAATGTAAGGATTTTTGAAAATGTCTTTGGATCTCCAACATCAGAACTTCTGTGTAGAGAGCATGAAGGAGCAGCTCCTCCAGGTTTCTGCGTGGGAGCAGAGAGCTGTGGGCAGCTCAGTCCTGTGCCAGCTTTGGATCCCTGCTCCTGCTGCTTGGGACAGCTCAGTCCTGTGCCAGCCTTGGGTCCCTGTTCGTCTCCTTTGGGGCTCCTGATCCCCTCCTTTGGGGCTCCTGATCCTCTCCTTTGGGGCTCCTGATCCTCTCCTTTGGGGCTCCTGATCCCCTCCTTTGGGGCTCCTGATCCTCTCCTTTGGGGCTCCTGATCCCCTCCTTTGGGGTTCCTGATCCTCTGCTTTGGGGCTCCTGATCCTCTCCTTTGGGGCTCCTGATCCCCTCCTTTGGGGTTCCTGCTGGAGATCAGCTCCTTGAAGCACAAGGCCTTTGTTCTCTGCCAGAAGTGAGCCCTGGCATTGCTGGGCTGGGGAGAACCCACAGAGGATCCCTTTCCAGGACAGGCCTCCTTCCATGCCAGCTGTGAGCTGCTGCCAGAGCTTGGAGCTGCCAGGGATGTGCAGCCAGGAGAGGCATCGTTCTCAAAGTTGTGTGTGTTTGCTTTTTTTTTNTTTTTTTTTTTTTAGCCAAGGCTCCTAATTGCCAGCATATTTTCCGTGCATATACCTGTCAGCTACACCAGTTTAGCTGGCATTGCTCTGCCTTTGTGCTGTCTTATGGTTTTTATAGCAGTATTAAAAAATGGTTTGGGTTTTGTGAGTCGCTTCCTCTGTGAGCTTTCCCATCTCCCCTGTCTCCAACAGGAGCCGTAATAGCTGGGGGAGGACAGGTGGGCACTATTTCTGCTCTCTGGAAGAGGGAAGGAGTGCTGCTAAAGCAATAAACAGAACAAGCTGCTAGCTGCAATGTTACAGTGCTTTTGTCTCCTGGCATTGCCTTGCTTTCCATGGACCTCAGTTCACTCCAGCACCTCGTGCTGCACACTGTTTACAGCTAAAGTTTTTGGAACTTTATTGTGTCAATATTTGAGTCAAGTCAGCAGCAGAAAGCACAGTCACAGCTGGCTTTAGGTGACCAGTGCGGTTTGACTGGATCTGCTGTGAAGAAAAGTGACTCTATTATAATGTAGGACAACTTTACTTTCTATTTAATTTATTCATGTGATTTCTCCGTACTAAGTTATAGATTGCATTCTTTAAAGCAGTTTATTAGGAAAGATACTAAAGAGGAGATCCATCCAGAAACACCTGAGCAAGTCATAGGCAAATATAAGTGCTGAAGCAGCCAAGGAATGGATGTTTGTTTGCTTATAAACAACCTTTAGAAACTCCACAGAAATTGTAGCAATCCTTTTCAAGTCATCATTATCTGACGAGAACATAAGTTTTTCAATCCAATTGCAAAAATTACTCAGTAACTTCAGAGGAAAACAGCAGGACAAAAAGAAAAAAAAAAAGAAAAAAGACAATAGTGGACAATTAAGGAGTTTCTTGAGCTCTGGTTCAGAAGTACAGAGAACATCCTGAGGGTGATCAAAGGCACTTTTCTACCCCATTCTCTTTGGTGAGTCACTTCTTGGAATAAGCAATGTTTCTGCAGAGAAGCACAGGCTGTACCTTCAGCCCCTCGATTACATTTATTACCCTGTCAGGGATGATAGAGGACCTGCTATTTTGCCCCAGTTTCTCATTGTATGGGGAGAGGATTTACAGAACTCACCTTATTTTTTGGCTGGGCAATGGCAACGAAGTGAATTCCTAACTTCAGAATCAGGGCAGTAATTTAAAGTAGAGGATGGTACCAGTTTCAGAGCAGCATCTCTGTCATAGCTTTAGAAAATAATTAAATATTAAAATAAGCACAGTCTGGATTGTTGAAATGTTGACAGCTAAACTAATCTGTATTTTTCTGATTTTATGACAACACCTGAAATAGTTGCTTCTACTGATTGTGTTGAGTATAGAAGAAAAATTCTATTTGATTCTACAAAGTTCATACAGTAGCAGATGCACTATTCTGAGAGCTAGATATTAATGGTCTGTGAGTATCTGTACTTTAAGGATTGGTAAACTTATTAAGAATTGATTGAGGTTGTGTCCTTGGCTGCTGATTGGATTGAGCTGTGAGAAGTGTTGTACAGTGTGTTCTGTCATATTTGGATATTTCCTTCCTCTGTCAGCCCTCCCTGGGAGGACACTCTGACATCATGACCTTCACAACACAAATTTCCAAAGCTTGATCTCTGCCACCTTAATATCTTTTGGACTTTCAGAGTTGGTTTTATTTATTTTGTTTTTTTCCCCTTGACTTGGAGGATGCTTTAGATGCGAAACAGATTTTCAATTGCAGAGCACTTTACAGGTAATAATCCCAACACACCCCGTGCTGCATTAGCAGCAGGTCCAAGGAAATGATTGTTGTCTTCTTGAGATCTTGAGAGCCCCTGCCTGGAGTCTGGGCTGTGTCTGGGCTTGGGCTCCCTGCTCCAAGATAAACCTGGATTTACTGAAGCAAATTAGGCAGGGACCACCATGAGCTGGTGCATGTCCACCATGGAGAGGCTGAGAATTGGGTTTGTCCCTCTTGGAGAAAGAGAGGGGAAGGGAAGATCCCACCCCAGTCTGCAGGGGC
Organism: Chaetops frenatus; assembly: GCA_013400775.1. NCBI lineage: Eukaryota > Metazoa > Chordata > Aves > Passeriformes > Picathartidae > Chaetops > Chaetops frenatus. Next base: position 562,106 of record VZTR01010729.1, on the reverse strand, counting down.
CACAGAGAAGAGCAGAGAAAATGGAGACACCATGAGTGTCGAACACTGGGAGAAATTTCCCAGAAATCCTCTGGGATCTCCATCCCTGGAGATACTCAGACATGGCTCAGGGCAACACCTTCCAGGGGGATGTACTCTGAGCAGGGGCTTGGACTGGGTGAGCTCCAGAGGTTGCTTTCACTCAAAATTATTCTCATCCTCCCTAATTATTTTTTCATCTCATCAACCTTATCAAAAATACATTTGTCATCTCCACAAGTAACTAAGGAGATAAAAGAAGGAAGGCTTTGTATTTGAGGATTCATTTTACTGTTTGTTCAAGCAGAGAAACTATTACAAAACAACAGATATTTGCCATTGTGAGAGGATGCAGGGTCTAAGAAGAGGGGGAAAAAAAAAAAAAAAAACACAGAAAAAAAATCTAAAATATCTCCCAGAAGTCCCCTCATGAAGATTGCTCAGATCTCAGAACTCTGTCAGAGAAACTGGGAAAAAAAACCAACCAACCAACCAACCAAAAACAACAACAACAACAAAAAAACCCAAACAAACCAACCCCCCCCCACGAAAAACAAACAAACAAACAAACAAAAAACACAACCACCACACCAACCACCAAAACCCAAACCTGTCTTGAATTCTCCTCCCAGGAACCCAGGAATGGAGTGGCGGTGGAAATGAACTCTGCATTTGCTACCACTGAAAGCATCTGAATCTATGCACTTTGTATTTCCTCAGCTGCTTCCCCTGTGGAGCTGCAGAGTCAAGCAGCTTTGCAGGTGAATTTCTGCTTGCCCATTGCTGGCTGTGGCTGCCCCTGGCACCCTGTGCTTGCCTCTCACACAGATGAGTTCCCATCCTGGCACCGAGGCTTTGCACCAGGTTATTGCACGCACAGAGATGCTGGGAGTGAGCACCTCTCAATCTCCTAAAGGCACTTTGGGCCCTGAGAGCCTTTAGGGACTTCATGAACTGCCTTGTGCAGATAAGGAGACACCTCAGTGAGCCACCCTTGGCAGCTGCTGCAGCAGCCTGAGCAATTGAAATAAGATTTAGGAGAGTTACTCAGTGCTTTGTTCTTGAATCTACCAAGGGGGAGAAAAGCTCTGTAATAGGACAGGCTTGGATACCAGCACTCTCAAAAACAACTGGAGAGAATTAGTTGTCACTGAAGTATTATTTTCTGCCACTGTTCCTACCACTGGGATCACAATGCTTTCTCAAAAGATGCCAGACACAAACAGGATTGTTTTTTTTTTTAATACCTCTCCATCTGCAATATAAACCTAGAGATGGGTATCACAAAGTGAGGGGTGGCAATGGGAACTTGCAGCTATCAAGGTAAATATCCTTCCTTTAGCTCCCTAATTTAGACAGCCTCACCTTTTTAGCAGATGTTTTCTTTTGGTGTCACACGTTCATGTCAGTGCTATTTGACACATCAGCAGCTTTCTGATGGCTGGAGAAGTCAAAAGGGAAGGAGGAGTCACTTGCTGTTAAAATGATCACATGATGGTCATCTACAGCCTTATGTGTCGCCCTGGTTTTGAAAGCCTTCTGAAAAGTTGATATTCTTGAGTCAGATTTTCTCACACATTGCACTAAAAACACCAGCTTTGTTTCCATTCCTTCTTGGAGAAGGGAATCTGATGGACTGGGCACTTCACCAGTGTGGTTGAGAGGTGGGATTTCATCTTCCAATCCTCTCTCACTTTGCAAACCCCATAAATTGTGTATCCATAATAAACAGGCTCTTTTTTGGGGGGGCTTCTGCTGTTCTCTCAATTGTAGTGAAACCGTGTCCTTCTTTCCGTGCCCTGTTGCCACAGTTTTGGTTTAGTAGTGAAGGATAAAGCTCCATTCTGCCTTCCCAGAACAGCTTTATTGACCCTGCAATGTGCTCTTCAATGCTTTACCTGTGAAAGGAAACTCCTGTGCTTGGTGTGCAGCCCCAGGGCAAGAAAAAAATCCTAAATCCTTTCCTCCAAACAGCAGAAGAGACAAGTGCCAGAATCCTGTGCAATCTCTGGGGGCTTGGAGTCTCCAGTTCTGCTGCATTTAGCTGCTGTGACAGGTTGTGCTGAGGGCACAGAGCACTGGAAGGGGCTGTTGGACAGGCAAAAAGCTTAATTTCACTGGTCTGGAAAGCACCAACAGAGGAATGTGGCAAATCCATTCATCAGTCAGAGGAAGGAGTAATGACTTGTTATCACTGAATTATTGTTATTTCAGAAATAACCAGCACTGGTCACAGAAACAGCAACAAGAGGGTTGCTTTAAGGTGCTCAATCCCTGAGAAAGGGAAGCGTGGGGACAGTGCAGAATCAATTGGGATGGAGTTGCCTGCAGATGGAACAACAAACCATGGGCCAAGGCAAGGCTGGGATGCAAACACAGGCTCCCTTTAAATGCCCAGCACGGACAAAAGAGCTACTGGGGCTGCTGAGGTAGCTCAACAGTAAAAGCACAGCTCTGATCTTTTTACCAGCCCAGATTAAGCATAAAAACCCAAAAGAGAAATAAGAATCTCCCAGTGAGTATGTGTGCCCTGCTGTAAACCACAACAGGAAAACTGAAGGATGCTGAAAGACAATTTAGTAACTCCCTTGTTCCATAGCTGGGCACAGTGAGCTCCTCAATTCAGCATTTTATGGGAAAGAGAGGATGAAGGTGTTTTATCCCTTCTCTGTGAGATAACCAGATTTCTGTAGCTCACCAGGGTTTGTGTGTTTTTGTTTGGTTGGTTGGTTGGTTTTTTGGGGTTTTTTTTTGTTTGTTTGTTTGTTTGTTGTGGGTTTTTGGTGGTTTGTGTGTTTGTTTTGTGGGGGTTTTTTGTTTGCTTGTTTTGATTTTTTTTGTTTGGTTTGGGGTTTTTGTTGTTGTTGTTTTGGGTTTTTTTGGTGGGTTTTTTGTGTATTTTTTGGGGGGGTTGGTTTTTTTTGTTTTT
>VZTR01010729.1:481573-559022 GCA_013400775.1 Chaetops frenatus | reverse complement strand
GGGGGGGGTTTTGTTGGTTTTTTGAGGGTTTTGGGGTGTTTCTTTTGTATTTCTGACATGAGCTTTGCCTGTACCATGGAGTTACTTTGCAACCAGAAAGAGCCAAAAACATAAGGAGTTTTAAAGCCTGGTGAAGTTTTCTCTTTGAATAGATTTTTTTTTTTCCTTCATAATATTCCAAAAAGCAGATGGGCAGATGGAAGGCCTGCATGTGTGTGAGCTGACATGTATATCCATGCACACTGCATAAAAACAGCCATTAAAACCAACACCTGAGAAGTCACTCTCAAGCAGCAGCTATGCCACAGGTGAAAAGGTGATTTTTTTTAGGGCCATTGAGCACTATAAACCTGTTCATTGTATCAGTGCTTCAGAAATACCCGTTCTAAATGACTTTGTGTTGATCCACTGTGAAAATTCATTGTGCTCAATTGCCCTCAAAATTTCTCATTTCTCATCTGTGGTGCTGCAGTTTGCTGCCTGCACAGCCAGGCAGGCACCCGGCTCCAGAGGGCCTGAAAAGGGGTTTTATTTCCTGCCAGGCTGCTCTGTGCTCCCAAAATCTGAACAGATCTGTGTCTAAGGCTTGCAGCTGTGAGGTTTTCAAAGGTGGGAAGAGAATTCCTGGAGCTGATATTGAGTTGTGCACGCACCAAGGTTTGGGTGTCTCACATCTGCATGAGATGTGGAAAAGGGAGCTTGGCTTTAATTTTTAATCACACCTTTGATTCAGAAAAGTCAAACCCACCCTCTCATCAGTTCAGTTCTATTCAATTTAGGTGAAAAAGGAAAAAAAAAATTTATTGGGTGGCATAAATAGCTTTCAGTGTGCGTGGCAAGAAGTTGAGTCATAAAATGATTGGGGTTTTTTGACATCTCATTGAAACAAGATTTACAGGGAGGGCTTTGTCAGTTTTAAAAAGGAACATTTATGGCTGACTTTTAGTATGTAGTATGTTTTACTTGTCCTTTAATTTACTGTATTGTCTGATTTCTTATAAAGTGCTCTGCAAATCAGCCTTTAAACTGTGAGGGAAACAAATGCCTGCTTTGGAACAGAGGATGGTGAAATTTAAAGACCTCTCAGTGGGTTCTTAGTGTGCTGCAATGCCTTGGTTGGTGCCTGGGGATGCTCTCAGGCACTGGAATACCCACGATATCAGAGAAGCCTGGTGGGATTGACAGAAGCATTGGGTGAGGAGATTTTGTCTAGGAAAATGAGCACTTTGCATTCAAATTCGATAGCGTGGAATACAAAGCTGCAAACGAGTAAAAGCACTGTTGGTTTGCTTAATCTTCCAACCTTCTGCTGGCAGGCTCACAGACCAACTCCTGCCTGTAGCTCAGACAGGTTGGACACTTTGTGTTCAAAGTCAGGGCAGGAGATGCTTAATCACATTAAGAAACCCTTGATTTTTCTTGCAGTTAGTAGGAGCTTGAATTGCATCCTTGTACCAGCACCTTGCTGCAGTGCAGGTTCATTTCTGAGCTGCTGCAGCAGGGGAATTCCTCCTCAAGCAGCACAGGAGCCACTGCTCCTGCAATGAACGACTCAGCCTCTGATACCCAAGCTGAGATTCCACAGCACAATGGCCAGGTCAGGCTGCCTCACTCACAGTCTGTTCAACCTGAGAACCCCCTGCACTCCGGGTTTTCCTACACATTCAAAACCCCATGTTGTTCACGTTGTTTTAAACTCAAAAAAGGGGGAAAAGAGAAATAAACTTTGTTTTGTTATGTTTTTATTAGCAGCCGATTTGTCTTCCATTTCTGCTCTGCACTGGTTTTTGTTTCTCCAAGAGCTCCCTTGTAAGCAGGTGAAACTTGTCTGATATTCTGGGATATGAATATCAGTAGTCGTTTTTTTCATCTTGGCAAACACATCAAGCACTTTCATGTCTCTGTGTCTCTCCACTAATTTCTGGTATCTAGTAATGATACTCTGGGTGGCAAAGAAGTATTAATTCTTATAAATGGTGGTATGAACAGCCATAATTCATCTTCAGGTTTAAGAAGAGATCGAGCATTCTAAACCAGAAAATATGATCTGATTTGGTTATATATAGTAGTTTGGTTCTTTTGAAGTTCTTGGGAGCAAAAGGAAAGAACTCTCTCATTTTAGTTTTTTTTTTTTTCTTTAATGTATTTAAATGCATTAAATTAATAGAACCATTCTCATAAAGAAAATAAAACATCAGAGAAATATTCTTCTGCCTAGGCTTGTGAAAGCTGGGCTTTGTCTAAATTATTTGCTGACTTCAGTCATCCATTTCTCAGAAAGAAAAAGAAAAAAGGTACAGCATCACATAATCTCAGAAGGTCTCTCAGGAGAAGACAAAGGCCAGCTCGTGCCTATTGTCTGGACTCAACTGTTCAATACTCATCATCCTTATTCTTCTTATTCTTATGCCTCAAAGTCATTTCAAAATGAGGAGAGATAATGGGAATAGTTGTCTGAGAGCAGCATCTCTGGCAAATTTGACCCATTCTGTAGAAAAGGAGCTACTCTTGTTATAAAGCTTTAATTTTCTTTTACTTACTTTTACTGCTGGTCTTCAGCATTTCACTGCTGGTCTTATGATATTTAAAAAAACAAACAAAAAAACAAAAAAACCCCACAACAACAACAAAACAAAACAAAACAAAAAACAAACAAAACAAAAAAACCCACCCCATTTACTTCCCCAGTAAAATATTATATTTATGCCATCTGTATATTTGCACTTTTACACAGCTCCAGTTGCATCTTTTGTTTGGATAAATTGCATTTACATTGCAGTTGCACTCTGTTTCATAATTAAATCACTTTCAGTCTAAGTAAGTACAGGAAATCTATGCTTCAGTGTGCAAGGCTGCTGACAAAGTGAAGGGTAACCCAATTCTCATCCACACAACTTTTTAATTAGTTGCTGCACATCTGAGGATTAGGCTTGTTGGGATGTCTTGCAGAAAATAACATTAATATTCAATTTAGTTAAGGGCTTTCAATAAACAAAGAGAATTAATAAAGCTATTAGGCAAATGTCTCTGATGACCACTTTCCATATGGATTGCAACTATTAAGAAGCATTTCCAAGTTCAGGCAGAGGAGAAGGTTTCTCTGTTTCTCTGCCTGTGTTTTGGCTGAATCTTGAGGAGTAGCTGGGCATTTTCCATCCTGAGCTCATTTGAATTTGCTGAATGTGTTTTCTGGGGTCTACAAAAGCCAGGTGGGAAAGAGTGCTTTGTTACAAGTTCTGCTATCAGCCCTCTCAAAGTACAGTGTTTCATTGTCTCTTTATCTATTTTGTCTAGGTTTCAGAATATTCTGCATCTGAACAAGAAAGTTTGGTGGGTGTGGTTTTTTGGTTTTTTTTTTTTTTTTTTTTTTTTTTTGTGAATTTGAAATTATTTTAGGTATGAAAGGCTTTTTAAATTATACCTTTTTCTTTTAAAATGTGAGCAATGGTTGTATAAAATGTTCCGGATGAGCCTCTACAGCTCCAAATTAAATGATTGGTATTTAAAAACCAGCTCATCCAATGTAAACCAGGGAATGACTTTAGGCTTATACTGTCATTTGAAAAATCTGGAATTTCAGTGAAAGAGAACTGGTATAAAAATTAATTCATATTTCTTGGAAAATAAGCTCTGCTACTTATGTAAGTCCTGGCAAGATGGTGTTGATTTTGTGTGGAGATTTTGGCTGTTTTTATGGTGTCATAAATTCACTCGATGTTATAGCTTGCTATAAATCACAAACACCCTTCCACAACTTTGGAGAGCTGCTGATGTAACAGTGATGATGTAACTTCTCCCAAAATACTATTTACATTCTCTTAAGATTCCTGTAGGGACAGGCTGTGTTTGCATTGAATAGACATTCAGTTCCTACCCAATATATATATTCATAATATAATATAATATAATATAATATAATATAATATAATATAATATTATNTACATTCCACATATTTGCAAGTGTGTGTGTGAAATTGATTTCACTTCGGGTTTTTTTTGCCAAGAAATTAAAAAATAAAATAAAACTGGATGGCAGTAGAAGAAGGGCTTTTAGGAAGCCGTGAGCCCAATAGGAATTGGACAAACCCTTGGATGTTGGTTTGTGATTCTGAGCTGCAGTGATGGAGTTGTTCACCTGCCTCCCAAAGGCTGCAGAGGGCTCCAGGCACTCCTGAAACACCTCTCCACAGCCTTCATTTGGTGTGGAATACAAAAACTGCTTCCCTTAACCCTTGGCAGAGAGGCTGCTGGCTGATGTTGCCAGGGGGTTGCACAGGAGCATCCTCCAGGAGAGGGCTGGGAGGAGGCTGTGGGGAGCCATTCCCTGACTGGCCCAGTTCACTTTGCTGCCAGTTTGATTGAAGCCTCTGCTGGTGAGTTAAAGATGCTGCAGGGGGGGTTGTGGGGAAATTTTGTCTTCTGCTTTATTGCAGGGGGTGACCAACTACCTGGAAATTAAGTGGGACCCCAACCAGCCACTGCTCCTTCCCTTTGCCCTTTGCTCCAAGCTCCCTGCCCAATTCTGGGACTGCAGCTCTTGGCAATAAATGGGGAATATTCCATATTGTGACTGCCAGCAGAAGCAGGGAGTGGAAGAACGTCTCAAAGCAAGATTTCTTGTGAGTTTTCGCAGCTTTCAAATTGCAGCTTGCTTTGTAATCCACTGAAATTACACAAGTTTCTCGTGTCCAAGGCATTTTTCCTTGTCAGCAGGCAGGATCCAGCAGGCTCCATCCACAGGGAGCTCGTTAAGCTCCATGATGATTGTTGCTGTTAATTTGATATGGCATTGCATAAAGGACTGGCCCAGAGTCCACACTGCACTGTAGTGCAGTGGAAACGATGAAATTCTTCCTTTCTTTGGTACAGGTTGTCTCCCAGCCCTGATTTTCAAGTTGAACTAACACTAAATGCAGAGCAGCTCTGTAGGAACAGCTCTGTAGTTAATTTCTTTCCTGAAATAAGAACAGTTGTGTGTGTGACCCTGTTTTCATTCCCTGGACGCCTTTCCCAGGGCTGGGGTTTGTGCAAGGGATGGGAGCAGCCCACGTTGCCTTCCCTGCCTTCCCACCTTTGGCTCCTGGAGAGGTTCCTGCAGCAGATCCAAGGCTGGTGCAGCCCAAATCCATCCTCCCTCCCAGAGATCTGATTCCCAAAGCAGCACAAACACAGGGAAGGTGGGAAAACCCTTCAGGGAGAGGATGCTTGTGCTGGGAAGGTTGTTATTGTTTAGCCTTAACAGTATGAACAACTTCTTCATCACTTTAATGGGACTTTTTCTATCAGAAGTGGATATTATATATTAAGGTGGCCAGGAATAACCTATCTACACATTAATCTATTGAGGGGTCAGGAGGAATTCAACAAATTAAAAAAAAAGTTCCAAAATTATAAATTTGGAGAAAGCCTTTAATCAATTATTAATCGATTATTCATATTAGCACAATGCTTGTAAAGATCAAAACATAATTTTGACAACATATGCAAACTTTTCCTTTTGAATTTAATAATATATTCTCAATCTGTTGTTCATTAAGGTGAACATCTGTGAATTCATTATTTCTTCTCTAAGCTTGCTGCACCACAAACTTCATTTCTTTAACAAATTTTCCAAAGAATAATCTCATTACAAGCTTAGTTTATAATACATACAACGACAGCTTCGTTAGGCTGTTTATCTTTTTGTTGTTTTGGGATTTTTTTGGTGGGTTGGTTTGTTGTTTTTTTTTTTTTTTTTTTTTTTTTTTTTTTTTTTTTTTTTGTTTTGTATNGTGTGTAATAAGTCTTTGCAGCAAAATCTTTTCTGGGATGGCACAGAGAGTTACACCAGGGAAAGTGGATAAATCTGGTTGAGGAAACTGGCTGCAGAGTTGGAGATGTTATTGTCTCAACTCAGAAAAAGGTGACACCATAGCTTTCCCAAAATATGATTGTTCTTAGCTATGAAAGGTCACTTGTAGGTTATAGAAAATGGACATTTTATCCACCTTGGTGTTTGCCATATTTTGCTGTTCCAATGTAGAGTTTTTAAGGTATTGTAAAATTCCTCTCTTGCTAATTTCACGTTTTTGTTGAGGTGAAATTGTAACAGTTTTCAACGCACACCATGAAGGTGAAAGAAGCATCGGGTGAAAAACGCTGGTTTTGAACTTTTAAATGGAAATTGCTGCTCAGAGATGATACCTCCAGGTGTTTCTTTTGACACTTTCCAGGCAATGCTGATATTTTTACATGGTACAGTTGTAGCTGAACCCTTCCAGGCACCTTTCTGTGGAGAGCTGCCTCTTGCTTTGACATTTTTTTCATGAAGTTAATGGTAAATGAAATACTGGTGTTTCAGGGAAGATGAGTTACGTGCTGGATTAATCTGACCAGCCCACATTAGGAGAGCAGGGAGCAGAATTTGCAGCTAGAGATTGTCACCCTGTTCCTGTGTTTAATGGAATAATTTAGGCATCGAGACAGAAAGAAGTCTACACTAAAATGAGTACAAGCACTTTTAAGCAGAAAACCTGTAGCTAATTTTCAATCCTGTAATTGAATTTGCAGGGTAGCACATAAATAAAGCTGGGCTTTTTAAAAAGCCGGATGCTTTGCAGTGAGTAACAATGTTTTACTGCCTCATAATGCTGCCCCGTGTATTTCCCCATGTACTCTGCAGTCCCATTGCAATGCTGCGTGCCCAAAGCTTCACCCATGCTGCAGCCTGCACAGAACTGTGTCAGGAGGCTTCAGAAACACAAGCAAATAGCTCCCAGCCTGCTGAATCCCAGCTGTTAATCTGTAATTTGCTGCAGCACGCTCAGCCCTGAGCTGCAGTGCTGAGCTCTTCCCTCCAAGCTTCTGCATGAGTTTCTGTTTTGATCCCACTGAAATCACAAAGTCACAGAATCACAGAATGATTGGGGCTGGAAGGGACATTAAAACTCATCTTTTTTTCCCCCTGCTGCCCTGAGAGTCCAATTCCATCATCCCAGGTTGCTCCATCCTGGCCCTGGACTCCTCCAGGGATCCAGGGGCAGCCACAGCTTCTCTGGGCACCCTGTGCCAGGGCCTGCCCACCCTCCCAGGGAACAATTCCTTCTTGATCTCTGATCTAAACCTGCTCCCTTTCAGTTTGAAGCCATTCCCCCTTTTCCTGTCACTACATGCTCCTCTACGCCAGAGCAGGTTTGATTCCAAGCCTGAGCTTCCAAGGGTTTGGTTTTTTTTATCGCTGAAAAGAAATTCCAACAGAACTTCTAACGGCATTAAATTATGTCAAAAATCACCTGCTACTCTTTTGAACTTCTGCTGGCTTTACTGAAACACTTGCATTTAGTAATTAACCAGAAGATTTTGCAAGGTGCTGAGTAAAATGGTGTTAAAGAGTTGCCATGATGGCATCAACTCCAACAGGAGTGCCCTTGGACTCAGAGCCACCCCGCAGGTCTGGGTTGGGTTATGTGCATTACAGATGCAATTTGACAAAGTGCTGTGCTCTCTCAGCCTTTTTCCAAGTCAGTGGAAGCCAAGGCCACCTGGGTTGAAGCAGAGGACATCAAGCTCGTTGTAAGATTTGAGTCTTCACTGTAACTTATGCCCTTAACATTTTAGATAATCCATTGATCTCTCTTGAAGAGCCAAGATCTGTAATAGTGCCCTGTTTCTACATCATCCAAAGTCAATTAAAAGACTTGTATTATAGCTATGTTTTAATCAAGCCTTACTGGGAAATGGAAGTAAAGATTTCTGCTTGCCTTAATAGTACCATTTGCAACAAAAAAAAAANAAAAAAAAAAAAAAGCTGACTGGAAAATCAAATTAATTATCTCTTCTTTATATGCCCTTTATATGTTCACTTTCTTTGTTAAATGAATTTAAATTATTTTTATACTAAGAAAAAAGGTATTTAAAAATCATGAAAAAAAGTAGATGTATCTTTCCAGGCTATTCACTAGGAGAATTCAAGTGTAATTCATTAAATTTTGCTCTATAAATAAGACCTCAGCAAAATACTGATTGTCACCGAGAGAGGGTGAGTAGACAGTGAACTTTTCAGATCTTCCAGCCCCACCTATTAGGAGGTTTAAACTAGAGGGTTCTGCTGACTTTTGAAGGGTTTCAAGACTACTCCTGAGAAGTATTTGCTGCTTTTTGATATGTTCTACAGTAAAAAAAAAAAAATGTACCTTATAGATTAAATCATCTCATCCAAAACATGATCTCACATATTTGGTCAAAGCAAATAGTTTATTGTATGCACATGAGGGAAGGATTGTCATGGATGGTTGGATTTATTTTGATTATTGGTTAGGAAAGCAAAGCCTGAGTGGGTGCTTACTGCTTGTTAAGAATGGGTAAGGAAAAAAAAAAAAAAAAAGGACTGCATTGGCAATGAATCTGTTGGTCCTGTGACAGATTTGAGATTAAGTTCTTACACTTCCATGACATTTTGAAGTAGACCAGTTTTGTTGAGGGAAAGAGAGAGGAAAAGGAAAGGTCATGTCTCTCTTATCAGGCAGTCATAGTCTCCTGTAAAATAGAAATGTCTGTTTAATGTCAGTGAACAGCCCAGATGGAGATTCATGTTGGAGCAAAACATCTCTACTTTATCTCATACCTCAAAGTTTACACTACTTAAACCTTGTGATAACAGAATCCAACGTCATTTTCTGATGGGATTCTTCTCTCATTACACCATGATTCTCCACATGCTCTCCACAGGTTGTTTTTTTTTTCCTTTTCTCCTCCAAAATCAGCTCCTCTGCATTCCTGACAAACAAATCCTTGTACCAGTATGTGCAGCCATGAAGGACCAGTTCAGCTCAGACCCAAGTCACTGCATTAAAACATTTCATGGGTTTTGCTCAGGGTGATTTTTGCAAGTCCTTTTTCCTTCCTGGCTGAATGTTCAGGCAGAGGAGCAAGAAAATCATTGATCAAAGTTATCAGGAGGAGCAGTGCCACAGTGGTGTGAGAAAGCACAAAGGGAGGAATGGGAAATGAAAACGTTACCTACAGCAAGTTTGACTTCATCAGTCCCTTGAGCTCTGTAGAAGGAGGAACTTAATTTCTGTACTGCCTTTTGTTTTGTTCCATCTCCTCCTCTGGCTTATGAACCTGTTTCTAGCATGTTAATATGTTTACCTAAATTATTTCTTTCAAAAAACACATTGCTTTAAAGCCTTTCTTCAATGATAAAATAAGAAAGATTCTGTTCTTTAACTTTACAGGCTATATAGAGATGGAAGAAAAAAAACCTATTGTGGGCAGTCATGATAGTTTAATGACAGTAATAAGAGCAATAGCTTTTACTTCATTACTCTGTGGAGTTATGGTTCTGAACTGTTACTTTTCCCCATCCTAAAATAAAAAGGATTTAAGTGCAGCCTACCTTGAGGTTAAATGTGTGAATGTGAATGGTTGCATTGGAATGGTTGGATGGATGGGGGTCTGGTGTAAAACTGGGCAAAGCTGAACCACCTACAGATTAAATATGTTCAAAGGAAGTTTTGATATTAGCAGAAACTAAACACATTTTAGCAGAGAAGTGTATTTTTGTGTGTCTGGGTGTGTGCACGTGCAGGGGGTTTTTAATTAGCCACATCTTTCCTCACCATGCCCTTCTACATAAGGAATATCCTTCAAAGAAAGATACACTTTTTAATAGCTAAGACTTTCACGTTATTTCTGGCAATAATTGGTGAATATTATTTAATAAGTAATGATTGAAATAACTCTTTCACAGAAATTACCTATTACGGAATTTCTGAAGTGATGGCAAATTACATCGCATTGCATATTCAGGCAGTTTAATTTAATCCTATAGTTAAAGTGAAATATGACATTAATTGCTTGTAAATAGTTTCTTATACTCTAGGTGCAGTTTTTAAAATACTGTACTATCAGGAATGATGACCTGGCCACACACTTCAATCAGTCAATGTCTTTGTTAATATTAGGTACTTTGGCAAACCAACAACCATTTGAAAAGAAGGAAGTTTGGGTTATTTAGTCAAGCAGGGATTTAATTACATGTCTTCTGGAGTCTGATAGAATAAAGCGAGTGGAGGCAGTGTTTTGGCAGATAAGATCCTTGGAAAAATCAACATAAGTAATTAGTTTATGTTCTGTTACTCTCTTCAATTTTTCGTCTCCTGTACCTTCCCCTTAATTTCCTCCTATTTCTTCTGCTTTTCTGTGGTCCCTCCATGCTCATCCTTCTGCCTACAGTAATTTTATGTTCCTTTATTTTTCGGGATTGATTCTCCTTTTAGTCCTTTCCCTCTACCTGTTGCACATGGGTTCCATTTTTCACACTCAGACCAGTACTTGGCCTGTTTTTCATGAATTCTCACAAGCCCTTGGAGGGTTTTTCACAGAAAGAGAGGATGTGCATCAACTCATGGTCCCTCTAAGCCCAAAAGGGAGATGGCCATGTCTGTGGAGCACAGGTCACAGCAGCAAAGTCAATTTTGGATAGACATGCACCTTTCAGTGTTTTGTCCCAAATTCCAGGGGTTCCCTGTGATGAGCAGGGCTCTGTCACTCTGGAATTCTGCTTCCTTCCAAGGCCTCCTTGGTAGGAGCAGCGAGTTGTTCGTACCTGGTGTGATTTGCTGTCATTAGAGGGATTTTCCATTCCTTTCCAGATCAAAACATGTAAATGTCTCTGGGTCTCTCAGAAAGCTTTAATCTTGCAAAGCAGGTTTTATTGAAGAGTTGTTGGTTTGTTTTTTTTTTTTTTTTGACATTCGTGGTAAGTTTGATAATTGCATTAATAATTATTCTTTCATGCTTGCTATTTACAACCAACAAAGCGTCTGATCCTGAACCTCAAGGAGAAATCAAAATAATAGTGGAGTCAAAGCTGTGACAGCAACTGAAAGCAAATATGGTTTGTGTTGAAAAGACAAGAGTGGAGTTTGAAGGGGAAGGATGGCTCAGGACAGCTCTGCTGGTCACTGCCACACAGGCACAGGGGCACGAGGAGTGTTCCAGCTGCAGCACAGCTGGATTCCCTGGCATCCCCCAGGACAGTAACTTTCNACAGTAACTTTCGTTCATAAACTAATCAATTTCTGCCCTAAATCCCTTGAGCAACTATTTAAATAACTGCGAGCTTAGTGTGGCTCTGTTTTCAATTTACAAAATTTATCACTTCACCTCTGGGTTTTTAGTGGGGATGTGCTGAATCCAAGCACTTCAAAGGAAATTGAGCAGTTGGAGTTCCTAATAAATCCTTAGCTTGCCCATCTGTATAATTCGTATTACCATGTCCATTAAAGGTTTGCTTTCAGCTTGGAGACTTCCTGCAGAAACGCTTCAGAAAACTGAAATAAGGGGAAAGCAAACAGTAACAATATTCATAATTTTATATCCATTAGAAGCTCAAACAGCATTTAAACAACAACAACCAAAAAAAAAAAAAAAAAAAAAAAAAAAAAAAAAAAAAAAAAAAAAAAAAAAAAAAAAAAAAAAAGACTTTTCCTACTCTCAAGCTGGGAAATATTGGAAACATTGGACCCTTTCCTTGTCCTCTTCCTTTCAGTGAATTCTCAGTTGGAATTTTGTGATCTTCTCATCATATCAGCTCTGCTCTGTTACTTTTCAGTTTTAAGTATGCTAAACATTTAGCTCCTGTGGAAATGTAGTTCCAGTTAAATTCTATTTATCTCACCTAAAAATTTACCTGTGACAGGCAAGTGCGTGATGGATTGTAAAAGCTCTTCTTGAATAGGATTTTATCCATCTCGTGCCCAACATTTTTGTTTAAAAATTAAAAGGAAAAGCTTGGATTGGTTAGTATTACTGTTGGCTTAGGGTTTGTTTGGTTTTTTTTTAATTCTGCCTCTCTCATGGGTGGATGCTCTTGGTCTGCTGTTAGTGCAGTGTCTGGAAACTGAGAGCTTTAAAATCTTCCATATAATTGAGTTAGTATTTGAAATCCACATAATTTTTAATTCCTCGTTGTTTTGTTTTTCTTTTTCTCCTAAGGCTCGTGACACACTGAAAAATCTGTTTTGTTTAAGTTCTGAAATCTTTTTATATACTTCAATTTGGGCCACCAAGTTAATGTCCAGACATTCTTTCTAGCTTTTTTTTTCATCCTTTATTTCATGTAGGGGGTAGGAAAGTGAAAATGGCCCACCAATTTCTCCATGCTGGGAAGCAGAGGAAGTGAGGAGAGCTGTCATTGCTCTTTGGGAGAAAGACCAAAATATTAAGGATTTCCATTGGAAATGGGGAATGTGTGCTAGGTTTTGATTGACAGATCTACTTAATTTTAGCCTCAACAGTCCCACAGAGCCAGGCTGAGCCTGGGTCCAGCACCTCCCCACCCTCACACTGTGCCTCTTTATCCCATCAGCTCCACAAAAATACCCAAACGTGCCTGGCTTTTGTTTAATGCCAGATAATCTCGTAGAGGCTTCCACTCAGAATTCCAAATATCTGTAGGCGTGGGACTTTGCTGACAGGCTTTCCATCCCATCCTTTCACCGTGTTATTAAACATGTTTCCTTCTTCCTTACAACTGCCTGGATTATTTTCTGTTTTGTCATAAAATATTTGCTTAGTAACAGGCACAGGGACTTGGCAGTCATCTCGTGTTCCTGCCTTTGATTGTGAGGAGCTTTGAACCCATACACAACATTTCACAATTCTGAGGGGAAAAGTAAGCCTGGCAGTTGATTTCCAGCTTTTAACCAACATGCAGAGCAAAATATTTATTTACAGTGATCATAGTTCCATTGTTCTCCAGACTGTAGGAAATAATAATGCCTAATCAGAGACTCCTGCAATTCAGAACCCAAAATTATCTTGGCTCCTGCAAGATTGGCTTTAACCTTTATCTTGCAGATTTCTTTGCTCCTGTTTTCCTCAGATTTTTAATGGCAGGGAAAAATGAAGACACTTCTGCATTTTTCTGACTGCAGCGTGGAAGGTTTTATTGCCAATCTGTCTGACTGGAGTTAATGAGAATATCTATCAACCCTATGCTAGATATTAGCAATATTTATCAAAAAAGTTCATTTTTCACACGAAGCTAACGTTGCCCTTGAACCATCTGCTATTTTTTTTTTTTCCAGAATTCAGCAATTTTAGGGAATCTGCTGGAAAAAGCAGCAGTGTCTGATGTGGGGATGGCACGAGATGGAGCTGGAACATCTCAGTTTCTCTGTAGCACCTGTGGAGGTTCTGAGTAAAGACAATTTAATGGGGTTGGGGCGGGAGGGAACCTTGAAGATCATCTCATTCCAACCCCCTGCCATGGGCAGGGACAGCTCCCACTATCCCAGAGGGCTCAGAAAATCCAGCCTGGCTTAAAAACACCCAGGGATGGGGCAGCCACAGCTTCTCTGGCCATTGGACCATTATTTATCTGACAATTTCTCCTTTGTAGCCAACTCTGATCCCAGTCAACAATTTAGCCAAAGATGGGGAAGGAGTGTTTGTCTTTGTTTAAATCTCTGCATAACCAAATGTTAACATCAGGACAGGACCTTTTGTAGAAGAAGAAAATTATGCAGCCATGCAAATAAAAGTCAGTTAATGCCAACAACTGGGTTTTGTGTTTCCAGGCCATGTCATGTCACCGTGTCTTTTACAAACAGCCTTCAATTATTCTGTGCTCCCCTTTTTCCATGGGTGGGCCAGGTTTATTTCTCTCTGAAAAATTATCTGACACCTGGCAGCCCCTGATAATGTTTCAGGCCGATAGAAATGAGTGGAGCAGCTCTGGGTGTGCTGGGAGGAATCAAAAAAAAGCAGCTTTTATGGGAAATCCAGGAGGCCCTGAGTGTTCCCAAACTGCTGAGCAGCTCCTGCCTGTGCCTTGGAGCTTTGCAGATTTGATGGTTTGGGAATGCTGGACCTATGGTGAATATACTGTGAATGATCAAGTTCTGTGATGTGGAAATTTCAGGGAATAAATTTGGTATCTTTGTATCAAGTTTTTTCCCAGAGGGATATATCAAGATGGAATAAATGTTTTAAAATTTGGGTTTTTCTAAACTTTTGAGAGCTCTGAAATAAAAGAAGGTAGAAATTTCCCCTTTTTGTTGTGGAAATGTGTTTAGGATTTATTGTATAAATTAACTTTTTTTTTCAGTTAGAAAACCAAACAAGTATTTTAACTTAATTGATGGATACCTTCACTTTAACCTGTTTTTTTTCTGCAAAATGCTTTTTAAAACTTGATTTGCAGAAGGAATAATTTGACATGGTAAAAATGAAACTATTTTGAAAGGCAGTTTTCTGCTTCTCCCCTAACTACTGATCTTGGAAACCTTTTTCTGTGATTTGCTGTGGGTTTTTTTGCAGACAAAGTGCCATTTCCTGCCATGTTTGTACTGGTCAAGTCATAAATGCCTCTCAGTTTGAGTCCTTCCAATGTTTTGTGCTTTGAAACCTGTTTGTGTTGATCTCAGATGAATCCCATATATAAACTTTGGCTTCTCGAGGTCAGGTGGAATAGCAATGCAGGTTTAGCTTCTCTGAGTAACTGATATCTTTTGGTTTTAATTTTCCATTTTAAGGACAGCAATGAAAAGTCTGACTGTTGCTGGGGATTTTGATGTAAAGATCAGCATCACAAGCCTGGTTACTGAAAGTTCAAAGCACTTTGTAATAGCTTTTTTCCAACTTTGTTTACTTGGTATCACGCAACAGAGTCACTTTCTCATTCAGCATTTGAATAATTGTCTTCAAATGCAGATACTACAAAGTTTTCTGCAAAGTTAGGCCTGAAAATACATATCCAGGGAGAGAAAATGAAGTTTGGATGTTAAAATGCAGGAACAGGAGTGGATTTTTCCTGATCACTGGCAGGAAAAGCAGCCTGTCCCGTAGCCAATCCAGCCTCCTAAATCAAGGAGCACAGGCACCACAAATCATCCTTTTCTCTCTTCACTATCTCTGCCCTTTGTGTTCATATTTTCCAGCAGCTGCACGTGCTATTAATCTGCATTTAGGTGAGAGCCTGAGTGCCTGCTCTGTGCTTGCAAACAGATGCAGCGCTGGATTTTCCAGCTGGGATTGAGGTGTGTCTCACCTTTGCACCCAAATTGTTCCCTCAGTGCTGGCTGAAGGCTCCCCTTTATCCAGGGAGGCAGGAAGCCCCCGTGTCTGATATTTTTTTTCCTCATTAGCAGTGCTGAGCGCTGCCTGCTCACCTTGGGAGGGTCCTTCTGGTGGCCTCCAGCAGTGCATCAGCACAGTGCAGGCTGCTCCTGGGGCACTGCCAGCTGCCTCTGTCCAGAGGAATTGCTCTGCTCTGCTCTAAATCCCCTGCCAGACCAAGCTCTGCAGGGAGGGGATGGGGGCACGCCTGTAATTAGTGCGAGCTGCAGCACAAACAATTAGCGCTGCTGCTCAGGGTGGGTGCCCAGGGCAGAGGGTGGCTCTGTGCTCCTGGTGGTTGCTCACACTGGGAAATCCGAACCGGCTCGGGCTGGGCAGTGATGGTCAGGGGAGGCTCTGCCTGGAGGAAAACCCGGGGGTTTCTGCCCCAGACCCCCAGTGCTGAGATGTGAGACTCAACATCTGTGCAAACCCAGCATCTGTGCAACCCAAATATCTGTGCAACCCAAATTTCTGTGCAACCTCAGCATCTGTGCAAACCAAATATCTGTGCAATCCAAATATCTGTGCAACCCAAATTTCTGTGCAACCCAAATTTCTGTGCAACCTCAGCATCTGTGCAAACCAAATATCTGTGCAACCCCAGGATCTGTGCAACCGCAGCCTCTGTGTAACCCCATCTGTGCAATGCAAATTTCTGTGCAACCCCAACATCTGTGCAAGCCAAATATCTGTGCAATCCCAGCATCTGTGCAAGCCCAGTGCTGAGATGAGACCCAACATCTGTGCAACCCAAATATCTGTGTAACTCCAGCATCTGTGCAAGCCCAGCCTGTCCTTGTTCCTCTGCTCAGTTGTCAGCCCAAATCTCAGCCCCTCTTGAGCCCAAGCAGAGCCCTGCTGGTCCTGCTGCCCCTCTCAAACATCCTGGCCGAGCCTCACAGAGAGCTGTGCAGGTTTGTGTGGCTGGAGGTGGGGCTGGTGGGATCTGGAGGATGTTGTTGCACTGTGCTGAGGGCACTGAGCCTGCACAGGGGCTCTCTGGACTGTAAATATATCCAGAGATAGTTTTCCATGTCAGTGCTCCAAGCAAACAGCCACCCTTGGATCCGTGGGGGAAATGGTCCCTGGGAGATAATCTGGATAGCAAAGCAAAGCAGAAACCCAACTGCTCTTTCTGTGCATCTTTGATGCACTGGAACTTAATTTACTTTATCAATAGAGCTGCTTTAACTTTACCTGGAGGTGAGGTGCAGTTTGGATTGCGTTTTTTTTTTCTTTTAAAGAAATCCTATTATCAGTATTAAAGTGTTTCATGCCTGTAAAATCAGGCTGTAGATTAGTAGTTTTTTGGGGTTTTTTCCCAATCAGGCTAAAGCGTGGGCATCTATGACTTGTTTACTTTGGAAGCACTGAAATTAAAGATTAATTAATTGCCAACACTTTATTTGTCAAGTTATTCTTTGAAATACTTGGGTAATATAAATGTGGCCTATCCTATTCTGCAGGTAAATGTTAGTGTTCTCTTGTCTTTACAAGGCAGAGATACAATAAGCATGTCCCAGGAAAAACACAGCTTAGTTTAAAATCCATCTTCTTGCTCCATTAAGCCATCCCAAATTGTTTGAGCAGCAGTGAGATATCTGTGATTTATCAGTGGGAACTCTGACTTCTAAGTAAATGGAAGCCAGAGCATATAAAAGCAGGTACATCAAATTAGATGTACAAATTAAATCACAAGATTTAGGTTCCTAAGTAAGTTCTGACCTAGTTTTTCTCAGTGTCAGTCGCTTGCTTTTCCCATCTGCCTCACCAGGACAGGTGGGGTTTCTGAAAATGTCCATGGGAATGTAGCTTTAAACACCTCAGCCTGCTAATAAAGCAAGGTAAACTTTGTTAAGTGCTGGAACTGAGCTTGAATCTCTGAAGTTGAAATCAGATATCAGGAAGAAATTCTTTACTCAGAGGGAGGGCAGGCCCTGGCACAGGGGGCCCAGGGGAGCTGTGGCTGCCCCTGGATCCCTGGCAGTGCCCAAGGCCAGGCTGGACACTGGGGCTGGGAGCAGCCTGGGACAGTGGGAGCTGTCCCTGCCCATGGCAGGGAGTTGGAAATTATCTCTAATTTCCTTTCCAACCCAAACTCCTCTCTGATTCTCTGTTCTGATTTGCAATCTGTTTGAAGGCTCCTTCGTGAAAACTTACTTAAAATTTGGTGTAGTGACATCAAGAGTGAGGGTTTAGTTCTTAAACAAAGCTTAATTCTACTGAAAAACTATGTTCAAATAAAACTTTTGAAGTTGACTCCTGTAGGTTTATATACATTTTCTGTCTGCTACCTGACAGAATTATGGGATGCCCAACATCAGCTGCCCATTAAGTTTTCACTTTGCCTAATCCTGGCTGGTGCCTGTGCTGGGATTCTTTTCTTTTCCCTAAATACTGTTGTCTAATAAGGAGAAGCCACTGTCTACCATTCCAGATTTTAATTAGAGCACTTGATTAATGAAGAATTCTATTCTGTCTTAACTGTAAATCCCTCCAGACTTTGTTAAATTCTGTTGTCTGTGGGTCAGAGTTTAGAGCAGTGATTGGTCTCTAAAGGAGTTAATTCTTTGGACAGTGGGGGCTCAGTAAAGCAAGTGCATTAATATTTTCATCAATTCCAGCTAACTTACAGCATTTCACTGGTCAGATCTAATTTGCTTGATGAGACATCACTGAAAGATGTTATCTATAGTGTAAGCTTAGGAATTGATTGTAACACATAATTCAAGGGCACTGTTTCATGCCTAGGGCAAGAAATGCTATTTTTCTCTTCATTTCATTTGCTGTTTTATAATAAGTTACCTTTTCCAAACTATATCCACCAGATTTGTTTGTAGATTTGCAGAGATGCAAAAAATACAATAATAAACCACCCTAAACTGGGGGTCTTTCACATGCACCCCCTGTAAAATTGTGTTTATTTTTGCCAATGTGTGTCAGAATGTGGGAATATCTCAGGAAAGTGGGATATCACTTTTTACTTGCATTCAAAGCTGCTGTGCTTAGTGTGGTAATCTCATTCCTCCATCATTAAAAGAGCAGACTTAGACATCAGAGTTTTACCAATATTGTGAAATTCACATCAAACAGGCTCCCCTGATACTTTATAAGTGTATTATTAAATGTATATACACACACATAAACACAGCAGTCATTCTTTAGCTAATATCAATTTAGGGCATATCTTAAAGCTCCCAGACTGAAATTCTTAAATTAATTGGCTTAAAAATGTCCCCTCTCTACTGTTTCTGTTGTGTAAGCCTGGAGACAACGTTGTTCTTTAGGAGTGCTGCTGGTTTTATTAAGCAAATCCCCTGTATTTCACTTTGGACACTTCATGGTGGATTTTCTCCCTGTAAGAAGAGAGAATAAACTGTGATGAGTCAGCTGAATATTTGAGGTCCACACGAAATTTCCTGCTGTGTGTGTGCCCTTATCACTGCTGCTCCCCTGGGACTGCAGCCATAAATCCACTGCTTCCCCTACAGCTGCCACTCTGATGGGCCAGGAAATGCTGATATTCCAAGTATTAAAACAAAACAGCAGTAGTTTTCCACAGTGCCTGTGAAAATTTCAGATTTCAGACAGTTCAAGCATCATTGACCTCGGATGTGTGTAATTTAGCAGGATTTTTTGTGCTTGGTTTTTTCTGTCAATGCTGTTAGCTCAGTTAGCTGAGTTGTAAGTAATGTTAAAATGCTGTACTTGAGTGCACTCTTCAGCTGGTACTGGACACAGGGATAATTTGGATTGCATTTGGCATAGTATTTTCTGATTTTCTGAGATTCAGGTAATTAGCAAAGTCAGAATTTATCAGGGCAGAGCACTGACAAGAATGACCAAGAAAAGAGAATGAATTCTAAGAAAGTTGGTTCTATATCCATCACCAGAACCTGTGTATTTTTATTGCCTGCAGGCTGGAAAAATAGGAGGCTTGTGTCTCCCTCTCTTGTTTCTTTATTTCCCTAGAAAAAGGTTTCCCTTTCTGTAGCCAGTGTTGATTCTGTTTGTCCTCCTGCCCTCATTTCCCAACATCCCCGAGGCTTTTACATGTGCAAATTTATTCCTATCATCACTGGCCTGGTGACTGGCATTGCCAAACTCTTCCATGAGATTTAATCTCTACTTAATCACTAATTACTGAAGAGGCAGTCACGAATTTAATCCAGATAACTCTTTTCCTGATCAGTACCTGTCTGACTTGTCAAAAGCTTGTGGTTTTGGAAAACCAGGTTCAACCCATCCATATCAGCATCACTCCAAATTGAGAGCCTGAGGCACTTCTGTGTGACATGAAGCAGGATGCCCTTTTTGCCTTAATGTCTTGATATTTTGCTTTGATTTCCACTTTCTTCCAACACACCATAGATTGACATTTTAGGACACAATTTTACTCTTTTTTTTTTTTTTTTTTTTTTTTTTTTTTTTTNTTCTTTTTTCTTTTTTCTTTTTCTTTTTAATTGCAGCAGCAGAGTTGGTTATTGGCCATTAGGAAGCATCCAGTGCCCTCTCTGTGCAGTGGCTTGTGGAAAAGCTGTTCTGTGGATGTGTCTGTAATTCCCATGTAGGATCTGATGGCCCATGACCATAAGGGACACGAATCATTGAGGAAATGAATGCTCCCAGTGCTCTGATTGTGCTTTTTAATTCAGCCACTGTGGAGATCCAGAATTGTTTTCCAGTGTTCATTTCTCATTTGAGCAAAATTATCTGACTGTTCATGTGAGGTTATGCACTTGAATATATTTGGTGCCCCTCATTCTGAGCATTGTCTGCCCAGGATTCAACACTTCCCTTTGACTGAAATTGCCATTATAGGTGCTGTTGTCGCAGTTCAAATTAATTTCCTGTTCAACAGGGATACTAATGAGCTCCAGTGAGGTGTAACTGCAGTGGGAGCCTGCTCAGCTAAAAACTGAAAAGTAATTTGGTGGTCTTTTGATTTCTTAGTTTCAGGATTGCCTTTCTTATAGGGGAGGCTCTATTATTCTTGGGGTTTTGTGAATGGCATTTAGCATAGATTGAATTATGTCTTCTGTTGTCCATATTTGGGCAGAAGATATAGCTGTCACATTTTTATAAAAAAAAAAAAAATTTAAAAATAGGCTGCCTGGATCTGTTCAGAAATTTTAGGACTGAAGGAACTGCAGGACATTTTGACCAGAATACATGACCACCTTTCTCAGATTGTGTCTGAGAACAGTCACAAGAACATCATTTTCTCTTAGTTGAACCCCATTATTGATGAAAAGAAGAAAGATATTCCTCTCCATCACCACATCAGAGTTCAGAATCCATAAATAACGTTATTTTCAGAAAGATTTCACTGTTATGTCCAGGGCTGTGGTCAGGAGTTGGGTTTGTGGAAATGTCTGGAAGATTTCTGCCTTGGTTTAGGCTCTGGCATTTTAAGTCACCTGTTCTTGCTGTGCTCCAGGTTCAATGAGGATAAACTGGTTACTCTTCAAAAAGAAACATCCTGATAAAGTCTTTGGAAATTAATCCAGAAAGTAAATTACTTCTAAGGGAGGATTACGTGTAGGTATTTAACCCCCCCGACAGTAAAATATAATAAAGAAAATAATGGTAATAAGTTTCTCCATCTCAGGCATTTAATTTTTAATAAAAATTTTCTTTTACCTAAACCTTTTTCAAAATAACATTCTGTAGATTCTGGCCATTATGTTGAGGCTGAACTGAATGTTCCAAGTTAATTTTGTTCCTTCCTTATACTGTATACCAAGTAGCTGCAAAAAACCAAAGCGTAGTTTTCTTACTTCAGAGCATTTTAAGAGAATATTTGCTGCCGTAATTTAAGAAGAGGAATTGGACTGCTGCTCTAGAAAGAAAGGGAGATCCCTGACTGGGAACGAGCAATCCCTGGAGCTGTGTTTGTGTTGGTTTCCATCCCCGTGATCAGAGCTGGCTGAGGTCCTAAAACCTTTGGATCAGGTCCTGCAGAATCAGAGCATATGTGTGGTTTAGGTTTTGCAGAAGTATTTTCAGGATGCTTTAGCTTCCCAAAATCTGTCCCCTTCGAGTTCAGAGTGCCTTGTTAGGGAGCCGATTTCTGTGGGATTCCTTTACAAGCACCGGAGCCAATTCTTTCCAGGGGAGAGGAGATGAGATGAGGTGAGATGAGAGAGGAGCACGGGACAGAGGCTGCAGGCATCTCTCACACGTGTCACACCACTTCCCAAAAGGCAGTTTGTTACTCTGCCACCACCCCCACACAAATAACAAATAACAAACAGCTGAAAAGTGCAGCCAGGTGTGGTGAGCACCTGCGAGGGCAGCCGAGCTCTGGCACACATTGAGGAGAGAACATCCCAGAGCACACCTGGCAGGGCCAGGCTTAACCAACAGATCCACCTGGCAAATTTCACCTCCTTTCTGCTCCTCTGCAAGCTTTCATTGCTGTGCATTTCCTCTCCTGAGTTACCTGTGCAGTATTTCCTGCAGTCAGTAACTGGCTGGTGTGTTCAGGTCTCCTCAATACCAGCACTGCCTGGTTGCCCACTGAGTTAAATGCTCCAATTTTCCTGCTGCCAGGCAAAATTTACCCACAAAGAAGCCAAGTCCCAATACCAGAATCAGGTTTGTATCCAGAATCCTTACTTCTTTTTGCACAGAGAAATAAAATTCCTTGTCCAAAATGCTGGCACTCAGGTCTGTCACTGAGTAAAGGAATTAAGGAAGTAATGGTTCCCTTATCAGGCTGATCCTGATTTGATTTGATGTTACACAAACTCATGTTCATATAATCTTACTGAAGACATGCAGATGCTTTGTTCACATTATTACTGAATTTCCCCCAGGCATTTGGTTCATATTAGGGTGGTGTCCTGGCATGATGGGATGTTATCCCTTCTAGTTGTATTTCAGTCCTGGTATTTATGGGAAAATTTACAGGGATTCAGTTTCTATTCACTTCCTCTTATGAAGGTCATTTGTTAAAAGTAAAAAAAAAATAAAATAAAAATAAAGAATAGACATATGTGGGGACAGCTGTCCTGGTGAGTCCTGAGAAGGTGGCCACGATGTCAGAAAAGTCATCTCTGATGATGCCACATTGTTTGTGTTGCTATTAGAAGAAAGGTCAAGAATGGATATGTAATTATATTTCTAGTTTTCAGCATTCTATCACCCTTTCATTATTGCTTATGACAGGTCTAGTAATGTGTATTTTCTTTTTGCTTTAGCTCAGAAATTATCTTTCCATGCTGTTTCTAAATGGTCACTGTGAGAAAGTTTGTGGATTTGGAAAGGTAGCTGTTTGTACTGGGTGAAAACACGTGCTGGAAGTCAGGAGCTGTGTCATGCCCAGTTATCTGTCACATCCCCATCCATTTTTCAGTGGTGCAGGGAAGGTGTGAGCCCTGCTGGGCTGGAGTGAGGGTATTGACTGGGAGAGAAGCACATTTCTGTTCTTCCTTATCCAGCACCCCCTCACCCTCTCTGCACCCCCCTGCTGCTTTTCTGCAAACATCACCACTGCCCACTGAGCAAATGAAGTCTTCAAGTAGATTTTCACTTTTTTTTTTTTTTTTTGGTGTTGGCTTTAAGGGCTGGAGAAGGTTGAAGTCATGAAAGCCCCAGGCGGCACAGCCCGTGGGCTGGCTGCAGAAACAGAGGAACGAGCTCAGGATTGCTCTGCTCTGCTCTGCTCCCACCTGCAGCTCCAAAGGTTGGGCTGGCTCCCCCTTGACTCCTGCACAAGGCTTTGCTGGTGGAGCTCCTTCAGTGCTGGAGCTCCATCTCATTAGTTCCACCACCTCTTCTTGCTGCAGTCTTGTCCTGACAGCTTGAAGGGGTATTGATTAAGGGCTTACCTTCACTTTTTATCACAGCTAATTATATTTTATTTTTTTTTGGCCTGGTGCAAGATTTCAAGACGTTGGGTCTGCAGCAGCCTGCAGCAAATGGAGGGGTGATTATAACTTGAGTGAACTCTTTGCTACAGGTTCTGACTGCCAGCTATCCAAATCAGTATTCATAAAGAGTTGGAGAAGGAAAATTTTCCAGTCTTTTGAGATCCATGTTAAGAATTCAGAGCTTATTTTCATTGTGAGTACATGGCTGCCTCTCATCTTCCCTTACTTGCATTGCTGCTTGTGAAAATTTGGGAGGGGTTTTGAATAGTAAACCACACAAATTTTGCTGCAGAATTGGCTCTGAGGCAGCAGTTGTGCTCCTGAGAGAGATGGTAAGAGCACACCTTTGAGAATGAGAGATGAAGAATTAACCAGGGGCAAAGGTCCTATTGTACTAATTAAATTTAATTACCTTTATATGAGCATCAGCACAGCTAATTCTGCTTTTTTGCTTTTATACAACAGTGTTTACATGGTTATAGAGTGTTCATTGTAGTGAGGTGCTAAAGTTCTCATGTTCTTCTATGCCTCTTTCTTTTTTTCTTTCTGAAGCTAAGCAGGTATATCTAAATGCATTTTATCATCTCAAATACACAATTCAGTTAATCTGGGAAGCAAACCCAGATGTTTAGGAAGAAGGAACAACATTAATTAACCTTATAAGGAATGTGATGGACATTGTTCTTTTCCAGTTTCTCAATTTAGTTTCTCCATTCCAGTTTCTGAAAAGGGAGCTGATGTGGGGTGTGGGCAGAGCTTTAATGTGACAGTTTCTGTGCTCACTCAAGTGAGTGAACACCTTTCCCAATTGCTTCCACAAACATGCTCTTGTACACTGCCACTGCTACTGCTTTGTTGCATCCAAATTACAGAGGTTGTTGCTTGAATCCTCCAGAATTTTGCAGTCAAAATCCTCTTGCTGTGCAAGCACAGAGTTTTTTGTTGTTCTAACTGAAGTTTTAGTAGTCTGAAGAACTTTTATTAGCCCTGTTATAATGATACTTACACTTATAATTCAAATTATATGGGGATAAAATTAATAAATGCCAGCTTTCTTTTATCTGCCCCTCTCTCAGCTGTTCTGTTGCTGTCACACTCTCTCACTGTTGAGAGGTTTCGTTCTGGAGAGAGGTGAGAATCCCTCAATCAGATCCTTCCACAGAAATGTGATGCTGATGGTTTCTCCTTCCTCACCCTTCACTGTAGTCAGGGCCATCTTTAAATATCCTCCACCTTTTGCTCTTCCTTCACAGGAGCACTTGGGCCCAAATTTATTATCTGCAGTGTCTTTAACATGGGGGACACTGGTTCTTCTTCCTCCTTGTTAACCCCAAAGCTCCCAGGGATGGGGTTTATGACCCTGTACCTGCAATTTCAGCTCAGGTCATGTCTCCTTCCCTGCTCCCCTGTGCTGCACTTCATCTGCAGTCAAAGGCACTTCATCTTCCCCAGAATAACTGCACCAGTCACTGTTTATTAGTTTCATATACTTTTATGTGTCTCTATAAAACAATACCGATTCTATTTCTATTTTCTGTTTCCCTGAACCAGAAGCTCAGAACAGCTGCCCATTGGTGAGAGTGGCTGTTCCAAGCAGAGCAAACACAGCCCAGCCCAGCCCAGCAGGGCACGTCCAGCAAAGCCTGGCAGCAGCTGAGCTCTGAGCTGAGCTTAGCTCTGAGCTTCTGCCCTGTTCTGAGCAGTGCAGCACCTGATTTATAGATTTCCTAGGCTGCATAGCAAAGGAAAATGGGAGTTACTGGCAGTTTCATTCCATGCAAGCATGTCACAGAGTAAAACTCTCCCTTTTCTCTTTCACCACAAGAAGCTGAAACCCTGAGCTGCCTTTTTCATATTTAGATTTTGTAGACTTAACCTTGTTACACCACCAGTCCTTCATGCCCAGGCTGGTACCTGCAGCTGTAACTCCTGTTTCTGTCCTGCCCTTTGCTCATTTTCCTTTCCTGAGGATCGAGACTGAAAGGTTCCCAATGATGAGGTATCTGAATGCTGAAAAATAATAGTTTATCCTTCTTACTAATGAATGACAGGGGTGAAATGTGTATTTGTGTGCTTTCCCTGCATCCTTAAATGCTCAGTTTTGGGCAGAGGCACCAGGCCTGTGTGTGGTGAAGATGCTGAGCATGGAGCACACCAAGAGGGAAGTCTGGAATCTGAGTAATTTGCAATGAGCATTTGTAAGTAATTCCAGGTATTAAGTGTAACAGTGCTCACTCCCCCTGTGATTTTCCACACACATTTTTTCCTTCTCGTCCTTGATTGCTAATCACATTGCATATAGAAACATCTTCCTGATGAATCTCAGTCTCTGGGCAGTCTCTCATATGTGCTTCACTACCAAAACATGTAATTTGATCACTGTGTCTATCGAATAGAATTCATCTTTTCAGAAGCTCGAGAGAGTTCCCCTCTGTGTCAAAGGCTAAATATTCCAGAGTCTGTTAAGTGGACTCTTCCCCCAAGTCCAAGGAAATAAATGGAATGCTGATTTGATAGTTTTAAGCACAATTTAAATAATCACAGTATCCCATTTCATAATCTGAGTGCTGCATAAGGCTGCTCTGTATAGATTTTGACATTTGGAGATGTTCTGGTGGGCTCTGTGTCCCTGTGGCCAGGGGGAACCAGGGGTTCCTGGGCTGCATCAGCAGAGAGAGCCCAGCAGCTCATGGGAGGTGATCCTGCCCCTGTACCCTGCCCTGGTGAAGCCACATCTGGAGCCCAGTTCTGTCCCTTCCAACCCCAGCCATTCTGTCATTGTTTTTGTGATTTTGCTCATTTGCTTTTACTGGGGGGAAAAAAAAAAAAAAAAAAAAAAAAAAAAAAGAAAAAAAGGAAAAAAAAAAAAAAGGAGGAAAAAGGAGAAGTGAAGGAGAAGTGAGAAAATAATAATTTTTGCCATACTTCTGAAGCATTTTCCTTTTTTTTCAGAAATTGTAGGCTTTCATGTGTTTGTCCAAGCTCTCTAGAAATCTGATGGATGGGAATGGATCGATGGTTCTGTAAAAGTAAGATGTTAGGAAATAATGAGGAGCACATGTGAGCAGGGTAGGGAACATAATCAAGTGTTGCTGCCTTGCCTGTGATCACAGTCTTAGATCCAGGTGAATAATAGTCCTTTGTGGAGCTAAACTGCCAGCCTGTCCCTCAAATAGTCCTGGTTTTTCTGACTGAGTTATCTGTAGCTCTTGAGAATCAGCAGGTGCTGTTCCTGTGCCCCTGCTGTGGCACTGGAGATGTGACACCAGGTGGCTTTTCCCCTCTTTGTGGCTCGTGTGCTTTGCCAAAGGTCAGGCCCTGAAGATTTCTGCTTAACTTTGGAGTCTGGTTTCTGATGCTGTAGCAAGGTAAATTGCCTGTTTAAGCACTATCTGGAATAAGTGGTCTTTTGTTTACAATGGGCTGATTTGAGTCACAGTCTGCAAAGAATAATGAATGTAAAAGAGAGGTTGCAGTTCAGTCACAAATTATTATTTACAGAATTACTGCTGACTTCTCGTTAGCACTCGCAAGTGCCAGACCAGCTCTTGAAGGATTTAGGAGATTGCTTAATGAGGATTCATTTATTAAGATGCATGGCTGGCCAATATACTGGTCATCACATTGATTTTAGGACTGGATCAGAGTGTGAGTAAACCTTGCACAGCTGAGGAATGAAAAGCAGCTGAACTACTTTGGGCAACTTTTGGAATCACTTTTTTTTTTTTTTTTCCTGCTCTTTGTATCAAGAAGTAGCTCATTTTTTCATTTCTTCTTTCAAAACTTTGAAAAAAAGGAAATTTTGCCATATGGTAATTTTTAAAGTAGAACTTTGTATAATAATGCAGGGTGATATTGCACACTTAATCCTTAAATTTTCATGTCATATTGCAAAGCCTGCTGCAACTCCCTCCACACAGGCAGACCTAGTCTGCTCTAAGCTTAAAAACACATCCAGGTGTCACCCAGATGTTGTAAACAAAGGAACCTGGGAGCTCCTGTGTGACCCATGAGGGGCTCAGTGCCATTCTCCTGAACTTAAAAACCAATGAAACAAACAAAGCAAACAAACAAAGCAAAGACACAACCACCCCTCCCCAAAACCAACCTGCTTGTCCAATGCTTTATTTTCCTGGATGGGGAAACTGTCATTGATTGTTTAACTCAAGTTTTAAGCTGGCTGAGATAACACAAATCATTACACTTTAATCCATAAGCTGCAAAAATGGAACCTTCTGCTTTTGGTGGGGGGCAGCTCAATGGGAACCTTTTTGCCAGACATTCTCTTGCACTGAGAGACATCGACTGCAGCACTTCCCTCTGCTGGGCTTCATTGTCTGCTCCTCTCTCCCTCCTCCAGATCCAGGTGCTTTTCCCTTTCCCTGCACACTCGATCCCTTCCAGTGTGGGTGGGAGCTTGGGCAGCCCGTGGCAGGGGCTGTGCTGGATTCCTGAGCTGCAAAGAGAGACCCACACGGGAGAAAATCTGCCTTAAACTGCCCTGGCAAGCAGAGAGTGGCACAGATATTTTGGCTGGTGGCTCCCAGTTCAGTGGCAGCCCTTGAAGGAAGCCAGAGGAGGGAGGTGGATGCTCCATGTCCCTCTCTGGGTGTCCCTCTCTTGTCCCTGTGGGACAAAAAGAGCCTGGAGGTGATGTTCAGTCAGCATTAACAGCAGAATTTGACCTTTTTTGGTTCTGTTGTGTTATATTTCATCAGCTTAGCATTTACAAATTTCCTTTAAGTGTTAAAAAAAAAAAAAAAGGCAAAAAATCTATTTGCTTGTTTGCATTAATGTACGAGATCTCTACCAACTGTAATGGGAAATACGTCCAAAATCAAATTGGGTTTCAGTGTTTTTCCTTCACTGAACTTAAGAGAAAACCAAATTAATTTCTTCTTTCTTATGGGTATCATCAAGAGTCTTCTTAAAATAGTTTAGAAGTCAAACTACCCAATGATATGATTATTTTGGATGAACAAAACAGCAAAAGTCTGAGGGCACAGAGTTTTCAGCTGTCTAGGAACTAGCTTGATCTATTCTGGTTCCTGTTTTGGACTTCACTATGAAATCACTAAATATTCCTAGAAGTTACCCAAGAACAAATAAATAAGCAAATTAGAAAAGAGTTTGGTTGAAGTTGTCTTTTGATTTTGTTTGTTGGGGTTTTTTTGGTTTTTTTTTTTTTTTTTCCTTTTGTCCAGTTTGCTCTCTTGGGTGGATTACTTTTGGTTCTTTACAGGCTTTAAAATGGCTGAAGAGCTTGGTTAATCCATGTGCTGCTTGGGAGGAGATGAAAAAAAACATGACATAATTGAAGAAAGGCTGGTGTGAGAGCTAATGTGGTTTCCAGGAGCCTTTTGAGAAAATCCTCCCCAGCAGAGTGAGTCCACAGCAGCTTCCTGCAGGGCCTGGCAGGGGAATGAGTTCTGTGCCATGGATCAGTTCTCTGCCACCATCCTCTGATCCAAGAGGCTCTGAGTTCTCTTGGCTGCTGCTCTGGGGAGAGCAAGCACGAGGCTTTAGAGATGCCTTTGCACAGGTTGTGTGGGCAGAATGTTTGGTTACCTGCGAGATAATTCAAGCCAAACATAGAATCTGCTGAGGTAAATTTGCAGTTCCCTCTCCCAGAGTTGTTATTTTACTGCTGGAGCTGCTGGTGAGGGAGAGTTTGTGCTTGTGCTGCTGTCAGGGGTGCAAGCTGGGACAAAACCAACCTTTCCAGGCAGGCGTGGGGCCTGGTGGCTGATTTTTGATTTGCATTGATTTGCCTGTGTGGTTGTTTGATTCCCTGCAGGCTGGTGCTGGAAATGTGGGTTTTCCTGTTGGACCCCCCATTAGGCTGTTCCCTGGGTGTCCTATTGAGCCCTGCCCCAGGCAGCTGCTCTGGCCCCGCAGTGAGGGCAGCTCCCTCCCCTCCTGCCCCTGCCCCTGCCGAAATTAACTGGGAAAAGTCTGCTGTGGGCCTGGAGCTGAGCACAGCCCTGCTCTTCTGGCTGTGTCTCTGAAAGAAATGGCAATAAAACATTTCTGCTCTCATTTGGTGTCGGGAGGCTTCATGGAGCTCCTGATTCCTGAGGGAGATCTCAAGTGCTGCTGTAGAGCAGGGCTTTGGGTAGGGAGACTTCTGGAAAATGCTTCGGTCATTTTCTGCAGAATGTTCTTTGTTTTGATGTTTTGATACAAGCTGTGTTAATGCTGAATTGCAAGACTGATGCAGGAAAGTCACTACTTCTCTACAAGTGTTTTCTTTGTGAAGAGAAACTTAAAATTTTAAATGTCCCCTTTTTCTCTGATCTGGTTTTGCCAGTGGCAGCTTATTGATATTCAAGCTATAGCCCTGTTCTGTGTATCCTCAAACTGGTCACTGTTACTGTGTTTTACAATATGAATCTGGATTTTAGTGGGGCTTTTATCTCTCATTTCACCCAACAGTTATTTGGAGGAGGCAGGGCTGGGAGAAAGGTGTGGATCGAGTTTGCAGGTAACACACCTGTCAGGGTGTGCTGCTGCTGCTGCTTTGGAACATTTTAAAAGGCTGAGCAGATTCCAGATTGACTTGCTGACAGGAGCACCCATGCTTCTAATGTTAAGAGCTGATGAGTTGTTGCACAGGGCAGATTTCAGGCTCTCCCAAAGCTCAGGCTGCTCTTGTGGAATGAGGGGCAAACTCTGGCAGCAGCTCTGCTGTCAGTGCAGCTGCAGAACAGGAAAAAAAAACACATTTAAAGGGAATAGCAGATAATTGTAATGGCTCAATCTTTAAGCCTGATGAACCTGCAGAGCATTTCAGCAGGAACTTTGCTTGTCAAGGCATCCCTTCCTTAGCCATGGGTTTCTCAGCTCTGATTTGAAGATTTCCATTAATGAAGTTGTCTGTTCCTCACAGAGGGAACACACTGCAGAACACATCTTCTGCAGTCACCAGGTTTTCAGTCTGGTTGGAGCAGATAAGATCATTGTTGTTGTCTCACTTAGCTCACAGAGCTCTGGTGGTAGATGATGTTGCTCATAGTGGTTTTTAATCCATCTGGCTCCATGAAAACGGGCCCTGTTACCCCTCGCTTCAGTGGATACCCACTGGTATTGGCCAAATTACTCAGAAAACATTTTATTGAGTCACTATCTTTCAGGGTTGATGTTGTTTTAAGTGATGTTGTACGTGCTTGTATTCACGTGCATTATTGTTACAAAATGCACATGCATCATTACCAGTTTGGGGCAGGCTGTGGTAGTTTATTGAAATGTAAATAATTTACTTGGGTACATTTTGAGAGAGAATAGCTTTTTCCTTGGGGAAGCCTGCTAGATGGAGAATGTGAAATGTGATTGCAACTTGCCTAAGAGTGTCCCTTCTGTGCAGGACTCCTGATTGCATTTTTGGATTCTGCCAGTGACACAGCCTGACCTTCAGCCATGAGAATCAAGAGGGCTTAGCCATTTGTGCTTTGGTTTGTTGCTTTGTGAGCTCTTTTAACAACTGTCTTTTCTATTCTTTTATATTGAAATGGAATTCGTATTTCCAAAGCCCATTCAAGTAAAGAATGATGTATATGTGCAAAATACTATTACACTACAGGCTGTTTTTCACATTTCCAACATCTGTTGTCAGTCTGGGGCGGTTGCTGTACATTTGTATTGCTGGGAGAAGGGAATTTACTGAAATGCAACACCCACGGGATGTGAAAATGCTTAATGTCTACCTGGGGAGTGTGAGAGTACATCAGCGATCAGGAACTTTGCACAGTTGTGCTGATACGGGGATGTGCTCATGGAGTGACTGGGAAATTATTGATTGGAGCTGCAGAATCGTCTTTGGTAGCTGTTGTTTGTCTTCTCTTTCTTTTGTGAGTCCTGAGGGAGCCAGCTGGGAATTAGACTGTAGTCACTACCAAGAGTGGATTGATAGTCTTTAATTGTATGGGGGGGAAAAAAATGGGGAATTTCTTTGGAGGCAGGGATGTAAACAAGGCAGAGAGGGAATGTGTTGGCTGGGTTACAGAGGGCAGGGAACACAAGGGGAAATTATTCCCTCCCAACTAGGGAAATCACATCCACAGCTGCCTGATACCTTCTATCAGAGGCTCTGAGCATTAGTCATTATTTCTGGTATCAAACAAATGAACATGTGCTGCTCCTGGGTCCCAGAGGCAATTCCAGGGATGAAGGTGAGGGGCACCAAGTGCTGCTCTGGGTCCCTGTGTTTCACACGAGCACAGACTGCAATCTGTGCTGCTTTGGACTGTGTTCATTTGAGATCTGACAGGACATTTCTCCAGCAAATCCAGCCCTGTCTGGGTGTCAGGTATCTGCAGCAGCACAGCCCAAGTCTTTTCAACTTCTGGGAAGAGGCAGCTCTGTGCTTCAGGCTGCAGTTTTGCTTCTGGTTTCTCCAAAAAATCTGCTTTGAAACCAAAGCAATGCTGCCAGCCTTCTTTCAAACAGTGAGCCTGCTTCAAGAGTTTAACATTACTCCATGGACTCTCAGGCAGGCATTGGGTTTTCAGAGAGAGGGTGGTTGCTTTTTTATTAAAAATATATCTATATTTTTCTTTTTCTTTTCAACACACAAGAAAGAGATCAAAGTCCCTTTAGTTTGTGTTCTGTGCAAAGGTCTGAGTTCAGTGTTCTGGAATTGGAGCTTCATCTCCTTGTGGTTTTGATTTCCCCATTGCAAATACCATGTTTGTCTGTTTTCTTTGTTATGGATCTCAAGCTGTCTAAATGTCTTATAAATTACAGTTTGTATTTCTGCAGCTCAATCCACTACAACCAATTGTGCAGCTCTTCCTTCCCTTCCCACCACCCCTCTGGCATTGCCCTGCTTCTGAACAAACAGATTTTAAAGAAGCATGGGCACTTAGCTATAACAGTAATTACCAATATTTTTGATTCCTCAACATCTTATAAAACTGCCAGAAAACTGCAGAATTCACTCCATTAAAGGCAGTTGCTGAAGTTCATGACGTGCCTTGATTCCTGACTCCTAATGAAAATGCACTCCTGTTCAAACAGAAGATGTCTAACAATAAACATTTGCTTTCCTCTAATTTTTCACCACGAACCAATATGATTTTAAATAAATTAAGATTCTTAAAACAATTATGATTAGCCTCTGGTGTAAAGGAGGGTCCTGAATTAGGCAGCGACAAAGAGCACGGAATGAGCAAAGCTGATTGTGCAGATATCTGGAGATGGAGTGAGATAGAATTGAAGTAGAGGAGCTTTTGTTGCTTCTGATGGTTTGAGCAAGCTCTGAGCACAATAAAATGTTCTATCACACATTCCCTTCATCATACCCAGCATAGGATCCATACTCCTGCAATTATAGCCGGGTTAATTAATTCTGGCTTAAGTATTTGGGAAATTATTGAGTGCTGCAATTACAGGCTTTCCAAATGACAATCTTTAGAAGCAAGAAGCTACGTTCTGCATTCCCCCCAGATCTGAGTGCACTGAGAAACTTCTCCTCAGCTCCAGAAGGAAAAAGGCCCTGCAGGAGTGAATCTTAATGGAGTAATAATTGGGGAAGGGAAGAACACAGCTCTGAAACACAGAGGGTGCATTTAGAAGGGGACAAATAATCTGAAATACAAGTTTGATGAATTCCCTTCATCCCTGCACTGTGGCTGCTGCAGTACTTTTGTTTATATTGATCTGAACGGCGTGGAAATTTTCTTTCATCTGTCATTTACATTCATTTTACCTCTTGCAATTGCCTCTGCCAGCTTTACATGCTTGTTCTCTGGTGAATCTATTAATAAGATTTCCTATACATCAAAAGAGTTTCTATTGGGCAAAGGTAGAATATAATACACTTAAGGTGTAGGAGGGTCCCTAGCTGCAATTTTACCTACTAAAAGTTATTAATGAGTTTTGTGAAGTAAAGAAAATAATTGGAAAGCATAATGCTAATTGCATGCTATAGATTTTCTTCTATTGCTTACTTGTTTAGGAAGTGACTTGCAGAATGGAATATTTGCACCATAGCTTTTTTTTTTGATTGCAATATGCCTTCTGAATTGACAAAAATAGGCCCAAAGGTCAAATTAATTAAAAACAGTAGGAGAAAGAGCGCAATTAATGCTGCAAGTTTGGATTTACACGTTCTTGCCTGAAAAACGTGTGAGGCAGATTTTGTTGTGTGCAAAGCCCAGGTGCTCTATGCCAACAAAAATAGGAAAACGCCAAGAAATATCTTGAGGAATAGAATTGAATTGAATCCTTTACTCAGGAAAATTAATGGATAACAATGATTTCGGGGGGAGCAGCCAGGGCATGGATTTTGGACAGGGTGATGGATGCAGGAGTGCAGGTCTGTAGCTGGGTGTGGAAGCTGCCCATGCCCACTGTGCCCCCCTGTTGCCCACGTGGCTTGTGCCAGTTTTGCCCATATTAATGGTATTGCCTTTCCCACACACACACTTTTCCCTTTTGTTTATTCCAAAATCCTCCCTGGCTCTCAGGTACCTGCACTGATGTGCCTTTTCCTGAGCTGGAGGAACACAGAGAAGACCTAAAGGCTTGCATTTCTTCCTGCATGGCTGCATGTAACGAGGCATTTCTGCCTCTCTGGATCGAGCAGTTTCCTTTCCTGATCATGACCTTGGGGCCAGCATTGCAAAAAATCCTTCAGATTTATGGGTTGCAAGTTCAATGTGGGTTGTATGGAGAATAATATTTACCTCTGGTTTAACTGAGCTGTACATGAAGTTGGAATAACCCTGAGGTAATGATTGCAGAGGTGTTAATCTTGTGTGTGGCAGCTGAGGAAACAGAGGAAGCTCTGAGTGCATTCAGGGAGCAGAATTCACTGTGCCCTTGGGTTTCTCAGCTCTTTGGAGCACTTGAGCATCTTTCCAAAGATTCCAAAAATGAGGATTATGCTACTTATGAGTACACAATAGTGCAATTTTGGGGTTTGTGCAGTAAATGGTTTGGGACCAAGTTGTTTTTAAGCAAAAATTGGTCTGCTCAGCGCTGTGACAGAGGCTCTGGGTGTCTGGGCTGTGCCCGCCTGCTTCCAGAGATGCCTCAGCCTCACTTTTGCTGCCTTCTCTCAATTTCCTCTTGGTGCTTTGTGTATTTCTGCATTAGCACCTTTCTCTTGGCTGCTGGAGTTACAAAGGGAGCAACCCCTGTTCTGCCTGGGTTCCAGAGCATGGCTGGGGCTCATCCCTTTCCCCTTCCCCTGCTTGTCAGGGGAGCTGCCCAGGTCCCAGCCTGAGCTTTACAGAGCCCTGGCAGCCCCAGGCCTGGCCTTTCCTCCGAGCTGAGCTCTCAGTGGGGCAGCAGAGCAGAGTCCCACCCTGTCTGGGTGGGGACAAGGGCAGCTGTCCCCCTGCTCACCTGGAACAGCAGCTCTGGGCTGGCTGGGAGCAGGAAAAAAACCTTCCCCAGCCTTCAGCTGGAGCCTCTGAGTTTCCCCCACCCTGAACTGCATCGTTCCTTCCTGCAACATAACGTGTGCTGCATCTCCTCAGCAATTTCTGTGTTATGTTTTTTTTTGTTTTTTGTTTTTTTTTTCTCCAAGAGGAAAGATGAGTGAGTGATCTTAACAGAGCTAAAGAATGGCTGTGCTGAATATGGAAATAAGCTGGCAGGATTTAAGGAACAAGGGAAGGCTAATGGCTTTTTATTTTGCTTTGCTGAAATTACACAAGTGGTGAATTCTGAGAGACAGTTATATATTCTGATTATCTGAAAGGGCAATTGCAGAGCCATTGCTCTGGAGGAGTGAGGGATGATATCAGTGATACAATGCAGCACTTCAATTTGCAAAATTTTCCCCATTTGCAAATAGATATCTCAGACATCCATTTAAGAATGCATTATTAGCATGTAGTTAGACTCTAGTAACTTTGAATATTTCATGTATTCTACTGTAAATAACAGCTAAATCTTATTCATTATCACCCTGATAATGTAAGCTGGGAAAATAGTGATGCAAATGGGAGATTTCTGACTTTAATCAAATCAAATGCAATCCTTTTTCTTGAAATAACTTGGGGAGAAAAATAGATCTTTCAGATATTTGAAACAAAACCAAGGTGTTGTTCACCATAGCATTTATCACTCAGAAA
The DNA here is from genome assembly GCA_013400775.1 of Chaetops frenatus. Lineage (NCBI taxonomy): Eukaryota > Metazoa > Chordata > Aves > Passeriformes > Picathartidae > Chaetops > Chaetops frenatus. The sequence goes on along the minus strand of VZTR01010729.1, from coordinate 523,954 downwards.
CTCTCCTGTTTACAATGGGAGAAGATTGAAAGAAAACAAAGTGTACCAGTGAAAAATTCCTTTATTTCAGTATGTGGAATAGCTTCTGTTATTTTCAGCAAAACTTTTATCTGACAGTTGGAAAGGCAATTTCAGGACAAAACTTTTGGTGAAACTTTTCTTGATCCTGAGAAATTTTCCTGGACCACTGGGGTCCACAGGAGAGTGTACTGCTGATAAAAGTGTCCACCCTCGGATGCTGGAATTTTCTTTGTGCGAATCAAATACAGCCTGAACTGCATCACTGCTTGCAATTTTTGGCCTAGAGCTTTATTTTATACATGGCAGCAGGTTTTCTTGGTAAAAATCTTACTTCTTCCTTAAGCAGTTCACCTAAAGGTGGAGGAAGCATTGTTGCCTGGGGAGTGTACTCAGAAAGGTGACCTTGGTGGCCAGCACCCTGTAAATTTGAAATTAAGAATGGGTGATGGAGATGGTTAAAAGATATTTTCTCAAGGCCACAGGGATAACTGTTGTGAGCAAATACTGATACAGAGAGCAGAGAAGAAAAGGCTTTCACTGCTTTTTAAGAAGGACTTGAGTTTCCTCAGAGTCCATTTTGGATAAGGAAGAACATTTTGTCTATTCTTTCTCTTCTCCAGAAGGAGCAAAATGTTTTTTTTTTGACAGCTGCATGAAATACATTCATTTTATCCTTACATTTTAGCTATCATCAATTCCCATTCTAGCTAATCAAACACTTGATATCAAACATTATAGATTTCCTGCTAGAAGAAATAAAATGCTGCTCTAATAAAGGTGTGCTGTCATAACAAATGGAGTGAGATAGTGACCTGGCAAAGAGTAGCTCTGCTACTCATTTTAAAAGGCTCCTTTTGGTGGGTTTTGTTGTTGTTTTTGTTGTTTTTAATTTTTTGTTGAATGTTCTTAGGCAGATCTCTAGAAAACCTGCTCCTTTTCCATGTCAGGGTGTGGTAAGGGCTGGCTGCTCCCTGGGGGCCAGGGGTGATGGGTGGTCCCTGTAGCTTTTGAGAGCTGTGAATGATTTCAGAGTTGGTGGAAATTTAGTGTAGAAACTGTTGGATCCAAAAAGATAGGACTTTTTTTCTAGAAGAAACTGGGGAGCCCTTCCTTTATTCAAGAGGTCACTCAGCCCCTTCAGGTTCTAAGCTTATCTGTGGACTTGCTCTCTGCCCTAAGTTGTGTGCTTTTTTTTTTTTTAAACCATAAATGAGTTCAATTCAGCAGCTACATCAGTGAAAATCAAACATAAAGTTACTCCTTGTCTCTATTCCTCATGAGCTGCTTTATAATCATTCACACTGTGAGGAAAGGTTTTATTTTATGGACTGAAATGCAACTGAAATGTTGCACCACTACTTGGACTGGGGCAGCTAAGAACAATCTTTGCACAAATCTTATTTTGCTTCTGACTTGGGTACACTTGCAACCCAAAGAACCAGAATTAGATAGAAGTCCCTTTTTCTGGGCATTATTAATAAGAACAGCTCCATTTCCTGGTTCAAAATGAGGAAAGCCCATTTCCAAGCTGCTTCAAGTGAACCCTTGTGATGCCTCCTGGGGTTACACACACCAGTGTTGCTTCTGAAAGATTGGACCTTTACAGGAAAAAACTGAACAGAAAAGAAATGTTTCAAAGGGAAATAGAATCAGGTTCTTGAGATTTCTGCCAGGTCTCCATAACCCTAAAAACCTCCTCAGGGTTGCATGGAAAGGCTTAGCCTTGGCTGTGGTACAACAATACCTCACTGGAGGTCAGGGAGTAATTCACTGGAACATTTATTATCCCATGGATCCATACCTTGCTCATGAAGAAACATGAAATCTATTTAACTGAGCCACCACTGAAATGTATAATTTACCACAATCAGATTAGAGCTAGAGTCCCATGTAGGTTTATGAAAGTATAAATTCTTCTCGATTTCAATATTAACACAAAGAATTCACAATTCTAATAAAGCCCAATCAATATTTCTGCTGAAAAAGATTCAGGCTGCTGGGCCAGCAGTCAGAAGGGATGGCAGATATTGCTGAAATGGTTCTGTATTATTGTTTGTTATGATGTTCTTTTAACTAAAATGGCTTTGCCTATCAGATATCAAGCATTCAAGATGATAACATAAAAGATGACGGAAATTGAAGAATGTATTAAAGGAAAAAATCAGAATTGAGGTTTTCTTCTTTTTCAAACCTAGCAAGAGCACAGCCATAGTGCAACTTTTATGTGTAATTTTTATTTAATCACATGTCAAATTGAAGGCTTAGATGAATTAAACTTTAAAAAGCATGCTTTCAGCTATCATTTTGACATCTAGCATACAATAACTGCCTTTCAAAAGCTAAATAAAATGTTTGACATGCTTTAAATGTTATTTTCAGTTTTATTTGCTTTTTTTTTTTCACTTCTTTGTTGTTATTTCGAGAATCCCAGAAAATACAATTTAATTACTAAATGTTGCTGGGGAAAGTCTTATGAGAGATCCTCTGGTACAAGGAGGATTAGTGTCTGGAAATAAATACCCTTTGAAGTCGTTAATCAGAAATTTGTGAAGTTCTGGGTTCATAACGGGTTTGTTCAGCGATGATTTGGGGAGTGGGTTTGTTCCATGAGCTCTGTGGTGTGAGAGGACGATGAGAATGTTGGCTTAGCCTCTGGCAACTTCAGTGAAAAATGGGAAATTTCCTTCTTAAAGCAGGCGGTGTTGCTTACAAACCCCTTCTTTTGCTTGCCTGAGTGGAAGGGTTTCACAGAACTCTTTTGCAACAGCCAAAATCTGGAATATCTGACATTTCCCTTCTCAGTTTTACCTGCCTGCAAGAGGGGCCTGCAGGGAGGGACCTGCAGGTGTGACTCCTAAAGGGCCCCCTGAGGGGACGGAGTGCTGGAGGTGCCACATAGTCCTGCAAGATTCTTTCTCATCACTTGAGTGAATTCTTTGTGTGAGGGAATCCAGCTATAAGGGCTGACAATTTCAAGTCATTTCCATTTGAGCAGGTGTAGGGGCACCATCTGTTCTGCTGGCTTTCTGTGGAGGGAGTAATGCTTTCATTGAAAATGTACAAATCTGTGGCAGATAATCATCCACCTTGTGTTTGTATTTGTCTGGGCAGCCAACCAAGCTTTTATTTGCCCTTTTGGAACGTATAGGTCGTGCTTCCTGCATCTAAATAAATTAATAAAGTGGGAGGAGTTATTTAAATCTATAAAAATGAAAGCCTAAAACCATTTACCTGTCTTTTACTGCTGTGGAACAGCTGGATTTTTTAATCACAATGAGAAAAAGTAAAAGTATTTCTCAAAGCTTCCTCTTCTTTAGAAGGTAGCCAGAGCCTGTATTTTCAATTAGTAATTAGTAAGGATGTAAGATCCCAGTTGTTAATGTTAATGGTGTTAAATTAGGAGGAGTAGAGAAATTTATAACAAGAATGTCGAAGGGATTCTATTGGATTTCTTTTGGAAGTTTTAAAGAGCTGAAAATGCAAAGTCTTGCCAATATTTAAAAGGGTAAATATGGTAAATTGGGGAAACAGGAGGCCTGTTTGATCCCACAAACAAACAGACAACCAGGAGCTGAAAGGGAAACAACCAATAAATTTGGGGCAGTGGCTGGAACACCCGAACTTGTTCACTGAAAAGAAGGGTTGTTCACCAAGGTGGATCTGTATGGGATAACAATTAATTTTTAGTATTGGCAGGAGCTGGGGGTGGTGCTTTTTTATGTGAGATGGGGAAAAACTGATTTAAATGTCCACTAAGCTTGAGCTTCTGAAATCAGCTGAATGTTGTCACTTTGCTCAATACCTCTCTCCTTCCCCTGGAAGATGAGCCCTTCATTTCTCTTTTTTAAAAACAAACAAAAAAATAAACACACCAAACCCAAAAACCAAACCCACTCCTGTGCAAGATCCCTGTAGGGCCCATTAAATAAATCTTAAAAAGGTCACTGCTAAATTAGAAAAGGTGAATGCAACAGTGATGTGTTCTTAGTGAAATGTTTCTGCTTCTGTTTGATAATGGTGACCAGAGGTGTTTGGCCTCTTTGTGGATACTCCAAGAGAAACACAGATCCCTGCTGGCAAAAATAGAGAAGTTTAACTGGAGTGAAAAATCATCATGAGCTGCATTATATATTTTGCATATGACAAAGCCATCAAAACAATGCAATAAAATCTCAGATTTAATGTGCCAAAGTGCAAAACATATGGGAATTACAGATTTATAAAAGAGTTGAGAGGAACTCTTTGAGCTGCATTAGTTGTGCTCGACACTACTCTGTTTGGGGAAAGGGAAAATGAAAATACTGGCTTGTCCCTGCTGAGTTCCAGCACAAAGACAAATTTCCCACTGGGGTTAGGGCTGCATCTTCTCAGGCTGTTTGTTTTAATGTTATTCTGAGAATTTTGCACTGATAGCTGCTGGGCCCTGTTTGTCTCAATGAAACCCTGTGGAACAAAAATTGCTGTTTTGGAACAAAAGGTGATAGTTGAGGATAAAAAGATTGGAGCTGGAAATTGTAGTTTGATTAGGGATCTTCTTTACTGCTTAGACTTGAAGGTAGTTATTTTCTGGTTATTTAAGGTATTTCATATCCTCCTAGCATTTGAAGTAAACAAGTAACTGAGAAAATTAAAAATTTATTTGACTACTTCTTTATTTACTGGCTGCTAATAGTGGAGAGAAATCTTGAGGTAGTCCTGTTCTTTTGTGCTGTCTCACAGCATCTCCTAAATAAGGCCTGTTTAAAATCAAAATTATCATGTAAATAATACAATTAACTCAGCATAAATTAAAAAGTAATGTTTTTTTTCTTTATGATCTCCTTTTAAATGGATATTAATTTGCTTCAATGAATGAAGATAATAAGGTTAATAGTTTAATGTTCCTCAGTTGATATCTGCTGCTTTCTCTATTACCTTTTTTTTCCTTTTTGATTATAAATTGGCTAACCCCTGGTGTATAATACCAGAAATCATCCCTTCAGTGTATCCAAAGCTATTTACTTAGACTCATCTTTTATTATTCCCACTGCCACAGTCTAATTATTGTAGTGAAAGATTGAACACAGAATAGTTTGGGGCTTTGATCAGTCTTCATATAAATTTCAATAATGAGAGTAAAAGGTTTGTGGTTTTCTGAGATAATTTGATCCCTCCAGACACACTCAGCTTTTACCAAAGGCAGTGAATGCCATATGAGACCTCTGACAGCATTTGTGTCTGGGCCTGTGACATCTCTGAGAGCAAAATTCTCTTTTCTCATACCAATAAAGAGTAATTTAATATCTTTACATGTGGCAGAGAAACCATAGACTGCTGCACGTTTTTCCTGAAATTTTCACTTCATTGTCCCCTATCAGTTTAATTGTCTGTATTACAAGCTCCTACATCAGAATCCTCTAAGAATACATAATAGGTTTGCTTGCATTCCTCTCTTTTTGAAAAATACACCAACTGTCATTCAGATAAATAAAACAAACCATAATCCTTGTTATTCTATTACTATCTGTTCTGGCTCCCTTCAGAGATAAATAGAAAAGCAGCTGGAGACTGAGCATATTTCGTAATCTTATAAATTGAAGTTTAAACGCCTCAAGGAGGAAATTTCCAAAATAATTGTGACAGAAGATAAGTCCCGGCTTTTGGCAAAATTTTATTAGAATTACTTGTTCCAGATCATTGTCTGACGCCTGCGTGAATTAAGAAAATGGCAGCACTGCAATGGAGAGGAAGAGCTGGGCTTTTTTCATCTTGATAAATTTTTCTGAAAGTGCTCTGTCATCAGCGTTATCAGGTGTGACACACTCAGGGACAAAATCAAATTAAAAATCATGAGCCTTTAGCTGATGCCGGTTGATTTTAAATCATATGGGTTTAATCTTTCCGCTTAATAATATCTCAATTTATACAATTAAATATTTACAATATTTAACTGAACGTGAGGGTTAGTTAGTAATATTTTTAATTTTGCTTGGGGTATGGGATTTTTTTTTTTTTTTTCTCACTGGGCTTGGTAGTTAAAAAAGAATTGGTGACTTTCTGGTCTCCTCTACTGTCAGCTGGTCCAAAACTTCTGCTGCATTTTGACAATGAACCCTGAAAAGAAATATTCCTTTGTTTACACTCAGTGGATCCCAGATACATGAAGGAATAACCAGTTGCAAATAGTAATAACCATTATATTCCCAGCCATTTTCGAAAGCTGGTAATGGTGTCTAGTGCTAAAACTTGGGCTAAAAATGTTTTGAGAATAGTTTATTCTTAAAATTCACAGGCAGCTCGGAGAGGAGAGGATATAACACGACACAAAGGCAGTGCAAACCTCACAAAATACAGCTTTTACAAGCAGTGGAGGTGGATTTTTTTTCATCCTGTGAATACCAAACTCATTTCAGATCAAAGAAATAGCATATTCCCCCTCCACTGCTGTAGCTGTGCATCTGCGCCAGTCTTGAATGCAGGGAGGAAATGAGAAACATTGCAGGAATGTTTTCACTGCATCAACTCAACAAAACTTGAGCTCTTTGGGCTTTGAGGGAAGAGTTGACTGGCACTGCTGGTGTGAACAGGGCTCTGAGAGGCAGCTGACAGTGGGGTGGAATGGCATCAATCACAGCAATAATTTCTGTGCCTCCATCTGGAGTTTTGGGCTGTGCAGGGACACTCCGTGCACCCTCCCCCAGCTGTGGTGGGAAAAGGCAGCAGCAGGAGCAGGACCACAGTCCCAGCCAGGCTTGCAGAGAGCCCTGGGGCAGCTGCAGGCAGGGAACTGTGGAGTTCAGTGGGGAGGTTCTTCTGGTGACCCCAAAAATGCATGAGGGGTGTGGGGGTGTTAGCTGTGAACCTTTCACCATCTGAATCTCTTCCCAGTGGGACGTCAGGCTGTCCCAGCAGTCACAGAGGGGTTGCCTTCTCCCTTTTCCATGCCATGGAATGGGGACCCATTCTGTGTTCAGCTCTTCAGAGCTCAACTGCCATGTCTTGGCTTGATCTGTTCCAATTTTTCTCAAAGTTCTGCCAAATGAGGGAGAGTCTAAAATCTGCAAATTTGATAAACAGGAAAGCAGGACTGGAAGGCAAAGTGTACTTGAAAATAGATGAAATCATCTGGAAAGAAAGAGAATGGCAGGAAGAAAGGAAGAATGAATGCAAAGTGCCACTCTTAGGCTGCAGCAATCGATGGCAATAACCAAAAAGGGAACAATGAGGAAAAGATCAATAAAAAGGACCTGGGTGTTATGGTGGTTGGCAAGGACACGAATGTGTTGTGCTGCCAGGGCAAAGGAGCCCGCAGGAGATGTGGAATGATCCTGCTGCACTGCTCAGTGCTCTCAGGACCTTGGCTGGAGCTGGGTGCAGGGTTCTGGGTAGAGCACGGAGCTGTGAGCGAGCTCCTGAGCAAGGGGAGCAGCCAGGGAGAGCAGGAGCACCTGACAGGTTGAAATAATAAGGTCTGTTTATTCTGAAGCAGAATAAAGTGCCAAATGCCAGAAAGATGAGTGGGAATAAGCAGACTATGATGGATGGGACTGAAGAAGTGATTTATTCTGTAACAAGAAAGAGGCAGGTTCAACATTAGAAGAGAAGCTCTCCATTAGCAGTGGCGAGGCACTAAAACAGGATTTCTGGGAAAGCCCTGAGTGTCTTACTGGTAGCTGCTAAGAGGTGCTGTCACTCACATCTGTCAGGGGTTGCACAGGTGAGGTTGGTGCTGCCGTGTTCTTGGCTGCACAGCAGCTGTCTGTGGGCATGTGGAATAAAGTCACCGTGACAAAAAGAGACTTGCAAAAGTGGAGGAGCTGAACTTTTTTTTTGTCAAAAACTCAACATAGTTGAATGTTTTCAACGCTGCCACCCTATAGGAACCAACTATCTAGGGATCCCTGGCAACATCTGCTCTCTTATAAATACTATATACTTTTTTGCATAATTGCATCAAAAGTCTGATCTTCAGCTTTGCTATTCCCAGCAGTTCTGCATCCAGAAAGTTTTGCATTTCCTTTTGAATTGAATTTTGAGTAACAACAACCTAAAGAATATTTAAAAATGTTTTTTTTTCATAGTTTTTTCTGAATCATCATATTTCAAGTTTCCAAAACATGGATATCAGAGACATCAAAATGAGCAGGGGAGCTGCTTATTTTTTTTTTTAGTACTTTCTTTTAATATCAGGAGAGATTTAGGTTTTTGTTATTCAGTTCCTATATATTGCAGAGGCACTTAGGTAATGAAAGCTCTGTCCTGTGCCTGGTACATCAGGTGCTTTGTTTCATCTGACCCTTCCTTTCACAGCTGGGCTGAGATGCTTTCCATCCTCAGCTCCCTGGTTCCCAGCTTTCCAGCCTTTACAGTTAAAGTACAGGCCTGTGGTATAACAAAAATCAAAGGAGTTGTAATGAAATATCTGAGGAAGAGCAGGGGAATTTACTTTTCATTCATTAGCTTATCACCTGTGCAAAATCTGTTAATTTTTTTTCAATACGTAAGGCTTGTTGTTGTTTGTGCTTTCTCTGCCTCAGAAGAATCCAACAGCATTATAAATGTGTCACATTTTTTAGGCCCAAAAGTGCGGAACAGCTTTTAATGGGAAAGAAAATGTTTTTTTAAAAACTAGGAAACTCAGCGGCCAAATAAATTGCGCCTCAAAAAGTGGTTGTAATCTCCAAGTCAATGCACAAAAGATATCCAAAGACCTTGCGAAGTCTGACAGAATCTCTTGAAGTTTGAGCTGTCTTGCGTTTTGCATCAGGGGCTTAGATTTAAAACAAACAAACAAACAAACAAACAAACAAACAAAAACCAAAAAAAAACCCCAAAAAAAACCAAAACCAAAAACCAAACCAGCAGCAAGCAGCGCTGGGTTTGGAAGCAGCTGACGAGAGGCTGAAGCTGTGCAGGGCTCTGGGCGAGGCGTTCNAGCGTTCTCGGTAGCGTGCTGGAAACCCTGTCACTCTGTTCCTTCCTTGTAGCCCCAGCGCCGGGTCACCTTCCACCTGCCCGACGGCTCCCAGGAAAGCTGCAGTGACAGCGGCCTCGGGGACCACGAGCCCAGCAGCGGGGCCAGCGCCTCCCACCCGCTGCCCCTGGGCTTCCCCCAGGACGAGTTCTACGAGCAGGCGTCCCCCAACAGCCGCACCGAGGGCGACGGCAACTCCGACCCCGAGTCCAGTAAGTGCAGAGCTCTGCTCACCTCGCTCCTTCTGTCCTTGCACAGGCAAACCTCGGGGAGGGCTGGGTGGGTTGTTTTGGTCTTTTTTTGTTTCTCCAGGTGGTTGTGAAAAGTGAGCGTGGGTTTGGCGCGGGCGAAGAAGGGTTCTGTTGGTAGAGATGGGAGGTCTGGTTGGAAACGGAAGCGCTTGGAGCTGTTAAGGGTTTATGGATGGGCTGGTGTTTTTATGGAGCTGCTGTGCTGTGCACGGAGGAGCTCTCTGAGGAGGTGAACGCTTCTTGCTCTGATGGTCATAAATACTGTGCCGAGGGAGTTCTCGTTTTTTAACGTTTTGATGCCTTGGATTTTAAATTTCGTATTTTTCAAGTCTCGTGGTGCCCACTGTGTGACTCTGCAGTGTCCTGTAGCCTCTGAGCTGCTGCTCTCTCATATTAACACTGACATAACAAAGCCTCTCCAAGGACACCCAGACTGTCCTGGGCCCAAAATGTGTAACCCAACATCTTGAGAAGGGTGGAGAAGCTTGGGGAAGTTCCATCATTAGCTGAAGTTTTAATTGATGAATTGATGCTGATGTCCAAATGGACCAAACCTATAAAGGTGGGAAGAACTCGTGGCTCGGGATTCATTGTGAGAGCAGCCTCTGGCTGCCCAGGGTGAGCCTTTGAAGGCCTTTCAGATAAAACTCCACCTTTATTCCCTCCCTCCTGTCTGGGCTCTGTTTCTAGGGAGCCACTTCAGGCATCAGTTTCCCTCTCCAACACTACTCTGTGCTTAACAGGGAGCTCATGGCTGATGAGCAGCTCTGTGAAAAGACTGCAGCCTCCAGAAATGAGAGTTTCTTGATTTGTCCTTTGAAAGCAGCAGCAGCAGTGTGTAGTAATAATCTCAGCAGAGTTTGTCATCTTCTGCCATCACCGCTGCCTTCTTGTCATGTCAAAACCAGGGAGGTAACACCAACAGGAGCTGCAGCTGTGAGCACTGGCACTGCTCTCTGTGCTGTGCTGGGATGTGAGAGCCAGTTGGAGACTCCACTGAACTTTAGTCACTGTTAATTGTCCAGAGGCTCCTTATCTGGATTAAATTGAACTGTGCCATTGATAAAGAGACACCTGAATGTCTCTAAGCCTCCAAGGCCTTGTTAGCAGCTTAATAAGTGATTTGAAAATACATCTGTTCTGGGCAAAACTTGGCCCAAAAGGTGGATTTCAGCTGCTTTAGCATATCAGGAGGAATGAATTAGTGAGTGCTATGCACTTGAAGTAGCTGTAGAAGGAAGTTACACTCTGCAGTGGCAAATCCAGCAGAGAGCACTCCCTGCCACTCCGAGCTGGCTCTGCCACATTCAGCCCGGCTCTGGAAAATCACACCTTTGCCTTTGCTGCCCAGGACTGGAGCCTCAGGGGCTTTCTGCACACCTGAGGTGTGTCCTCTCTTTTATTTTGTAAAATATTACCAGGGAATCCTACATTTCAGACCTTCTAAAGTTTGTAGAAATTATATGTTTCCTGAAATAATGCCAGGATATTATGTTTCCCAAGTTGATAGACAGCTGACAAGAACCATCAGAGGTTTCTGATCTTGTGTTGGAAACAATCATCATTTGCTTTTGTTTGTGTTTATGTATTTGAGACTGTAATATACCTTTACTAATATTCTAGGCAGTCAAACTGCATTCTTCACAAAATTAAGCTCTAAAGTGCTACAAATATACCCCCAGAGAAAGAAAATATCAAGTTATATATTATTTGCTGCTTTTCTGTGCATACTCATGATCTGAACTTGCTTTCCAGCTCTTGTTGTTTGTAAGTGATATTGTAAGTGATTTACACTTCACTGAAGTGAGAATGCTGTACAGGGAATCAGTACCCAGGGCCTTTCCTGCAGAGAACCTGGGACAGGACCTGGTGCAGAGGAGTTCTCAGAGCAGGCATCTGCAGCCTGTCTTGCCATTTACAAAGAGGCTCAGCTTTGGGATTTGCCCAATTTGCCAAAGCTTTTTGCACCCAAGTTTTGTAACCCCAGAAGAAATGTGTGCCATGACTCTTGGTGTAGAACGTGGCTCTAAAAGCAGCTCAGCTCTGACATCTGAATGCCAGTGACACACATCCCTGTGAGCAGGCTAAGCAGGCATCAGATGTCTTTCCAAGTGTGAAGTTGAAGAAAGTTTAATCACCTGTCTAATTACCTGACACTTCAGTTTTAAACTTGAAGTTGCAGTTTAATTAGAGTTTATTTTTTGTGAAGATTTTTCTTCCCTTCCAACTTGTAGCTGATTGAAAGAGTTTAATTGATGTAGCACGATGGTTACAGCAGGGAAATCTTCTTTTGTGGCCTGTTTTAGTGTTTTATGCTTTTATTAATAGCAGCATCCAGTGGCAGGAACAAAAAAAAAAAAAAAAAAAAAAAAAAACAACCACACCGGATTTAAATAGGTGTTGTTGTATACTCTCCTACATCTAAGTGAAAAAAGAGGGGAAGACCCACAGCATATTTGTGTTCATTTGTGCTGCTGCAGAGTGACTTGGTGCAGGTGACAGCAACCCAAAATATCTGATGAGCCTGAGGTTCCTGTGCTTCACTTGTGCATGCAGGACACGTTTGGCCATCATTGCATCAATAAAAAACAGCTCTGAATTGATGATTTCCACTACAGTCTTGTACTGGATTTTTGATTGGTGTTTTTTCTGTGATCTGTTTTGGAGAGGTTTGATGCATTCAAAGTATTTCTAATCTTCCCTCATGGACTAAAATGTTGTTAATGTGGAAAGAGACAGGAAAATGCAGTCAGGTGCTTCATACAGCAGAATAATCCTGGCCTTCATTCCCTCCCAAGATCTTTAATATCTGACCTGCCTTAATCTGAAACATTGGAAAGTTAAGCCTGATTTGTCACCTGGTGGGGATTTAGTTCACCTTTGCCTGCCAAGGAGAGAGATTTGGGCTGAAATGGTGTCAATAATGTCTGGAACCAAGCAAGTGCCCTGTGAAAGCTGATGGCAGCTGTGACATCACTCATGGACACCTCCAAAAGTGTTTTCTCCCTCTTGCTTTTCCTGACCATGGCCCTTCAGTGTTATTTGTTTCTCTTATACTGGAAATTGTTGCATTTTGGAGGCTTTCCATTTACTAGCAATAGCAAGGCATTTATTGCAAAACACTGAAAGAGATGAGCATAACAAAATTTTTAAAAAATACTGCTCAGAGGAAACATTACAAATTCACATCTGATACAGGAATGAAGCAAGGAGGGAAAAAAATAACTGTAAGGTTATGGTGGTTAAAAAACTGTGAGAAATTTATATGTAAACCTTTAAAATTAATTGACTGTGCTAATTAAAATTAGAAATAGGCTATTTAAAATGATTTGTCTTCTCTTACTTTAGTTCCCTGCATAGGAAAACATAAAGTGCAGTGTGGTAGATGCATCATAAGGAAGAGATGCCAATAAACTGTCACACTGAGTAAATAGTAATATAAAAATGCATGTAGCTTTGTAGAGAACCTTATCCTTAAGTAACAGCACTCTTGTACATGGTATTCATATATTTTCTACTCATAAATTGCTCAAATAAGGATGCTCCAATAGCTCCCTATGCTAAGGATTTTAACCAAACCATAATTTTCCCTTCTCTTTTCCCCCTCTGTGTTGGGTTTAAATACAAAACACACCACAAGCAATAGACAAAGATCAACAAATTCTCTGTGTCTGGAGTTCCCTGGCAAATCATCCCTCAGTGATGCCCTCTCAGTGGCTGTAAGCAGTGATGTTGATCAAAGGTGCATGTAAACCTCTGTTCTGTTGGGTTATTTAATACATGTATAACATATTAATGACAAATTTTCATGCTTCATCTGTTTTTATAGCCTTATCAAATCTGTTTTCTTTCCTCTAGAGAATAAAATTATTTTACTTTTGTTTGGAGAAAAAGTAGAGTATGCCTAGTTCAGCCAAGAAATTGGGCAGAGCAAGAGGGATGATTGCAGCTTGGGGACAGGGAGTGTGGAGGGGAAGCCAGAAAACCTGAAAGTAATCTGCAATTAAATAATAGCAATCATTTTGTACAAAGCAAATGGAAGTATAAACAAAGCTAGCTGAAAATTAAAGTTAATGAGGCAAATCACACGGAGATTTTGGGGTTTCAAACAGGAGGAAGCTGGTGTATTAGGGAGAGGGGGTCTCCATGAAGAATATTTAACATGAATTAGTGACTAATAAGCCAAGGAAGTTGCATAGAAAATCAGCAAGTGCAGAGCTAAGGGTGGCCTAGAGGGGAATGAGTAGACACCATAACTTTGTGGCCGTGCCAAGCTGGTGTTGCCAGAGATATCTGGCTGCCTGGTTTGGATTTTTTTTTTTTCCCCAATCCAACCTCCACACAACTGAAGAGCTTTTTGGGTGAACTGGGTAGAAGAATTCCTGTGGGTTCTACCTTTGGGGAGGGGGAAAGGTAATTTTTAAATACGTGGATTGCCCAGTTCAATTCATTACCTGAGGCACAACTTGGGGACAGCAAATGAGTCAGTGAGTAGCTGGGGCAAAGCTTTGCTGGCTCTAAGTGATCATCAGAGTGCAGAGAATCAGTCTGAGGGAGAATTAAGACTGCAATCTCTGGTATTTAACCACATAAGAGGGAGGTTTGCAGCAAGGAAGACATCTGTTCATGATTAAAGGCAGCATATATTACTTCCCCAAAATTAAAAGAACATTTTCACCTTGAGTTAATTTTTGATAAGGATGATGCTGATGAGCACAAAGGCAGGCTGATGAAGAATGATGATAATGGCACTAAAAGTCAGGGCAGGTTCAGTGCATTCGTGTGGAGGAGAGGAGATAATCTTCCTCCCAGGATATCAAAACTGATAGTGTTTTCCTTATTTTCTGCAATTCTGAGACACAAGGTGTCAAGAAAAAATAAAGCTCTGGTCAAGCTCCACTACTGGAAAGCATTTACAAAAAAGGAAACTGAGATATATATGAATATAATGCAATCAATGGTAGCATGGGTTTCCCAAGAGTAGCAGGAGATTAGCTCCATTATCTCACTTCCATGATATGTATTTTTAACATCGGGGAATACATGTACAGTTAATCTATATGTATATTTAAGGACTAATAACTGTTATTATGACGTTAGGGTGGAGCATTTGTAATTAAGAATGAAAAGACGTAGAATAATACAAGAATGGAAAGATCTCCATAATTATCTTCCTTAATGAGTTTGGCATTTAAAAAAGCAGGAACATGTCAATGAAATATTCTAGTAGCTCAAAGCCAAGCATCACTGACAATAGAGGAGGAGGTGTGCATGACACGAGAATTGGATTTTGCTAAGGATTTGAAGTAATAGCAGTGGGATGAAATCTAATAGCTGAGAGTCATTCTCATAGGAACTGCTGTATGTAACTAGTATATAAATCACCAGCTGAAAATGACATCAAGAAAAAAAAACCTACTGAGTATTACAAAGATAAACTATAAATCACCAATACCTAATGTGACTGTGAAAAAATCTTGGGTTACTCCTAGCAGAGGGAAAAAAGAAGAAAAGGAAAAACCCCAAGGCATTGCTGATACCATAGCAGGCCTGTTATGAATAGTGTTGGCTTCCCACATTAAAAAAAGGTGAATTCACATGAGAAACAGGCATAAAGAAATATTATTAATAACAGGGGAATGGGACACCTATACACAGAGAGAGGAATTCATATTGGCTCATTTAAACTGCAAGGTAAAGGCTGGGGCTGCTCTCATGCAGCAGCAGGGACTGGAAGCCAAATTCCAGCCCTGGGTTGGTTCACAGGGAAATGGGCTGGTGCTGCCTTTAAAGCAGCCAAGGCTGGGAATCTGGGGGCTGCAGATGAGATCAGTGAGCAGGTAGAGAAGCAGGGCATGAGAGTGCAACCTGGCTTCAAAAACAGGCTTGATAAATTTAGGAGAAACCAAATAAATTACTGACCTTAAGAGCAGCACATCCAGTGTGTCAGGCAAGAGGTGGCTCTTTGATACTGGGGATGTGAAATCTGGGGGTTTCACACGTGTTTGCTGAGGCTCAGTGCTGCTCTGGGCTCCAGCTGCAGCCCCAGCTGGACACGGGGCTGGTCAGCAGCAGCCTGGGAGTGTGGCCGTGCCCCTCTGGCCGCTGGTGTGACAGGAGCTGTCCCCTGCTGTCCCCAGCCCTGCCAGCAGCTCAGGGACAGCCTGGGGGAGGGGGTCCTGTAACTCTCCCTGGAGCCTGGTGGAGAAGAAAGGGTCAGCACAGAGCTGCAGACAGGGAGCTCGTTCTCCCTGGGAAAAATGCCCGTGTTTTCTGCCATGCTGACTTGTCTGATAATCAGAAACTCTGCAGTTGCTGAAATACACTCTTTAAGCATCATCAATAAGATGCTCTGGCAGCTGGATTTCAGACCTCATGCTGGGGCACAAGAAAAAAATAAATCTACAAAGTCTTAAGTTTCTTTTTCCCTGTCCAAAAACTGGACTGCCAACAGATAGAATTTTTTTTAATGATGCTTTCATTTTTTTTTTTTCTTCCTGTCTTCTGTACCTTTTATTTCCACAGAAAAGGTTGAAATGTAACAGCAATATTTTAGTTTGGTTGTTGCTGAGTTACAAACACACGATAACGCTTAGGCCTAATTTGAATAAAGAAGAAAGAAGCCGTCATTAGTTAAAGATAACAAATCTCAGGCTCAAACACATCCCAGTCTCCCACACCTGCCCATTGGGCCCTGTAACTCCTGCTGCATTGGGCTTTCCTAACCCCGTGGCTGAACACTAATAATTAAGTCAGAAAGCGCCGAGGTAATTAATCTTTCTGAGGCAATAGAGTTTGATTGATCTTCTACCTTTAATCAAATTAGCTGGCAGGTAGGTGTGAGGATGTAATGGCTGAGCAGGGCTCTGCAGCCCTTTGTGCAGTGCCAGGCTCTGCAGCCCCCCTGCAGCCCAGAATCTGGGGCTGGGAGCCTCCCCAGCAGGCTCCGAGTGGCTCTGGGCTTGGAGAGATGGGGGTCAGGCAGAGCTCAGCACCAGGATGTGCTCACACACTCCCATCTGCAGAGCTGTCTCACCTCTCTGCACTTTGGGGTGCAGTTTCTCCCCGTGTGGCTCCCGTTTGAGGGCACCGAGTGTCACAGGGCTGAGAACTCTCTGGGATTTCCAGATGTTTCAGCTCTCTGTTTCTACAATAATTCTAGTTATAAGCACACAGAGAGAGGCAAGCCAACAGAAACTCCTATGAGACAAAGCATGGTGGTATTCTGGGTTTGTCCCTGATTTGAGAGTGGGTAAAAGGGCAGACTGGAGAGGCCAATTTGCAATGATACAGATGAGTGGCTTTTGCAGGCAGATTTTCACTTGTACCTGAGAGGGTACAGATTGCATATTCAGAAATAATTCCATGATTTGGTAATTTGTTCCCTGGGTGCCTGACATAAGAGTTATTAAAGCAGCTGACACAAAGAGGGGGAAACGGACAGAGCAAATTAAATTAAAAAAATGCAAAAGGATTGTCCCAATTGGCCTCTCTCAGTCAAACACAGCACTATAAACACAGACTCTGAGTTTTAACATTTTATGCTTTCTGTGTATAAGGAGCACTCTCTATAAATTATTTTTAAAGTAAATTTTAGATATTTTATTGCTGATGCCAGAATATAAAGCCTTGATGTACATTTTCACTCTTTGAAGAAAAGTAAGATAAAAAGCAAGTTTTCGGGGATGTACCATGTTCTCTCATGCAAAATCAATGGGGATTGATGAGGAAAATCAATGGGGAAAATATGCTGGACTTTCTAGACTGCACACTGGGATGAAGCAACTCAGGAAATACCAACACGTTTGTGAATGCCACTTAATTGTAATGTAACTCTTGACTGAGGTTTATAATAGAAGTTACTCTGTCTAAAGTGATCAGAAAGAATAACTCCACCTTACAGCTGAGAAATCAGTCACTTCTCATGGAATAATAAGGAAAGCTTTAAAGCATTTTTTTTTTTTGGTGGGGTTTTTTTTTAATAATAAATGAGATCTGACATCTATAAACAGTGATTTAGTGGCAGATGTTCTGTGATGTATATTTATGTTATCACTGAAGCTGACATGGCAATGGATAACCCTATTTGTTCTGTTTATGGAAGTTTTAAAATACATTGTTGTGGCGAGGGGGCTGCTGGGCCAGAGGTGGAGAGAGAACAAATTCCTTCCCTCTAAGTTTCTCAAACTCCTTTTAGCTGTGGCTGCCTTTGGGGTTTGCAGTAAATGGAGGCCCTGGAGTCTGGCTGGGTGAAAGGGATGTAATTTGGAGCATCCTGTGGTCCAGCAGCCTGTGAGGCTTTGATGGCCATGGCAGCTCCACGAAGGGCAGGGATTAAACCAGGGAATTTTTCTGGAGCACAGGGAAGCTGAGGCACTGCTTCCCTCCTGGGGACAGCTCCGAGGGTGAGTTCATCCTGCACATCTCCAGTGCAGGTGGGGAGGGACAGGAGCTGAGCAGGGGGAGGCAGAGCTCTGAGGGAGCAGCAATCCCTCATCCTGTCCCTGGGTTTGAGGGTGGCAGGGATGGCAGCAGGAGCCCAGCACAGCTCCCATCAGAGGGGAAGGCTTGGCCCTCTCAGAACAAACCTTTCTTTGCTTCTATTTTTTATCTGGCCACCCATGCAGTAAGGAAACGTCCATAGGAAGTTTCTGTTTGTCCTTCTGTCTCTTTGCTTTGCTCAAACTTTCTCTTCTTTCTTCTTCTAAGAATAGGAAAAAGATGATGCATTTTGCCTTTTTTTTTTTTTTTTTTTTTTTTACCAAATCAAGCTAATCAGTGGCTGCAAGAGGAGCTTTTAGCAGTATGAAATAATAAGATGTTTTTAGGTGTTGAGTTCCTGTTTTAAAAACGGAAATATAGGGGGAAAAAATCGTCTTTTATATAATTTAAGCCATGTGAAAAATTTCATGATTATAATTTGATTTGAAGCATTACAATTTATTACTTGATTTCCACTGTGATTAATGAAAAATATATCAGGAAATATATTTAGAGGCTGTCTGCAGCTACCAATCTGTCTTAGAAATTAAATGGAAAAATTGTATTTTTTGAACAAAGCAGATTCCAAGCTGATGGTGCATTTCAAGTCACAACATTTGCTGACTCAAATATGATAAACTCCATAAATCCAGTGATTGTTGTTCTTGTTTGTGTAGATGTGTGGCCATCCTTTAATCTAATGCTTTCCTTCTAACTGGACTTTTAGTAGGGAAATAGGATTGATCCAGCCTTGGAGAGTGCATTAGGAACAACTAGAATTGTTCCAAAAAAGATCATGTATATCCATATATTCCTGAATAAGGGAGATACCTTTGCCTTTACCCTTCAAATATCTTTTAGCCTTCTGGAAAAGCAGTGTATTGTTAACAAACTGCTGTTTCTGTCTTTTTTTTGAGGTTGTACGATTGGCATTGTGATCTTTTTATTTTCTGGTCACTGTTCAAACCTTGACTTTGCTGTAGCTCAGGAAGAAAAGGCCCCAAAGCCCTTGAGCAGGCTCCTCACCAGGGGAACACAGGGTTGGTGTCCCTGTGTGTGCTGCTGACCCAGCCACTGAAAATCCAGTTTTTCTTGAGCCCTACTGGCCACTGATGTGATATACTCATTCTAAAAAAAATAAAATATATTTGTCTGGGTTGAGCTGAAGAGACCTGGGCAAAATATTTATGATTATACTTTTGGATTTATATTACACCAGAGGTTGAGATTCTCACCCTTGTGTTTAAGACCCATAAATAAAGTTGCTGCTTCCTAGTTAGAGGCAGGATTTTGCAGGGATCCTGCTTTATTCACAGTGCTGTGGGATTCAGTAATGTCCTGATTAATTCAAGTGACATCCTGATTGTTGTTAAATGTTCTCAGAGTTAACTCTGCATGTTGCTGAACTCAGCAGGTCCAGAAGCTCCA
Source organism: Chaetops frenatus (assembly GCA_013400775.1). NCBI lineage: Eukaryota > Metazoa > Chordata > Aves > Passeriformes > Picathartidae > Chaetops > Chaetops frenatus. The sequence continues at coordinate 504,820 of VZTR01010729.1, read as the reverse complement.
GTCTCATGTACCCATTTCAAAATTCTCAGCCTGGCCTCATGTCTCAGTTGTTTGTGCACACCCATTCCCATGTTTCAGTGGGAATTAGCAGGGAAAATCCCTGGATTACAGAGAGAAATTGTGCTGTGTGTTTGTGGGGCTCTGTGCACAAGGTGGCTGTTACGCTGATTTTCTGCTCCCGCTGCAATTGCAGCAAAAACCATCACAAACACTTGTAGGACAGAATTGGAGCAGATCTGTGCAAGGAACATATGCTGTGCTAGCAGTGCTTCTGAGTGCAAATCAGGGCTTTCTGTTTTCATTTCACCTGTAAAAAGCAGCCAGCACAGGGGTTTTTGGTTGTCCAGGTTGAGTTGCTGCTGGTGCTGGTGTGGCTGGGGAGAGCAGACAGGAGCTCTGTGTGGCTGAGAGGAGCTGCTGGCACTGCTGGGGTGGGCCAGCATCACCCTGGGCTAATTCAGAGTCACCTTCCTGCCAGATCAGCTGGCACAGGGAGCTTCCTCTGGTCAGAAGTTTGTTTAACCACCCTGCACCAGGTGCCTGGCAGATGTTCCCCTGCATCCCTGCGTGCCAGCAGCACTGGCTTGAGGATTGTGTTCTGCAGATGCTTTTGTGTCACTCAGTTTGTGCCACTTCAGCCACGGTGAGCAGCACTGCTGCATCTCAAATGGCTTGGCTAGGATGGGATAACAGGGTGGGAGAGTGAGGTGGAGCAGGATTTTACAGCATCTTCACCTTTTCCTGCTCTGCTTTGGAATCATCACCCCTTCCTGCCATGCCTTGCTGCCAAAAGCTCTGTTGTGATCCTTGTCCTTGCACTGCTTAAAGCCCTGGTGCAGCAAATAAAATTCTCTCTTTATAATAATAGTAGGAATAATGGAATAATTGTAGGAAGCTCCAATTGATCCATCTGAAACGCTGTTTCCAGGAAAAGGGCATGGCTGCATGGTCTGCTGGACTTCAGTTCCTCTCATTCAAAATAACCCTGTGTCTGTGAAGCACCAGGAAGAACAATTGTGCTATTTCAATTGTTGTTCTTTTATCTGGTTGTCTTGACTGATGTTCCAAACCCAGTGTCCCAGAAGATGTGTCCTCTATAGGGTGAGAAGTTATAAAGTCTGGCCCTCATCTAATACTTTAAAAGAAAGCAAACCTTTCTCCACCAAGAAAGGCTTTATTCATGTCCCATACTAATCAGACACCAAAGCACTATTTAGAAATAGAAAGACAACCTTTGCCTCTTCTCCTTAGTTGTAGTACATATAAAGAAAAACAGTGGCAATAAAAGGAAATAGGAGTGGTGAGAGAAAGCACTTTGAAAACTATAAAAGAAAAAATTATTTTTATCTCATTAGAACTAATATTAAAGCTTTTCTTTATACACATTCTCATTTTTTTTTACTGAGGGTCAAATATCACCGATTACAGATTCTGCTGGGGTGGACCTCTCATCCTTCTGTCTCTAAAATTAGCTCCTTATTTCTCTTTTTTTGTGAAGATCACAAGAATCTTTCTCCATCAGCCCCCTGATTGCCCTGACCTACTCCAATAGTGGGAAGTATTCACAGTATTGTTGAAAAGGGGTCCATCTGTAAATGAAGCAGGTCCTTTGCTTCGTGCTGCTCTGTCCTGTGAAGGGAGTAGCACTTGTTATGTCTGTGTGTAGGGTCATATGAGAATTAGGAGTTTAGGTTATTACAGTATGGTTTACGTGTTTTAAAGCATATTAACAGTTAAATAATCTGCTTGGATATTGAACTATCTGGTTTTCCACTAGAGGATTCGTAATTAAAGGGTGGTAGCTTTTGGAAAAAGGATGAGGCACTTCCTCCTACATTTTATTTTCTTCTTTTCTTTCACATCTGCTAAGCTACAGAAAGATTTAAAAAGTGCAATACCGTGAATTACTCTGCGGTTAGGCAAGGAGAATTCTTTTTCGTTTGCTTTCCTCCCACTGAAATCTTCTGAGTTTTGATACATTTGGGGCTTCTTCTGCAGAAGGAGCTCTTGCCTGGGCCATTGGGTGACTCCTGGCTCTTAGTTTGTGTCAGAAAGCAGCAGATGGCCAAATCCCGGTCCCAGCCCGAGGGATGTCGCTGTCTGTGTCACCCTGGAGCGGGCACAGCCCCAGGAGGCAGCGAGGGAAGGTTCCCGGGCCGATCCATCCTAGCGGGGCTTCGGCAGCGCCGCTCGGGCTGGGTGAGCCAAGCTGAGGAGAGCGCTGGCTTCGGCTGGAGCTGCTCCCTGCCGAGAGCCTGCCTGCCTGCCTGGGTCTGAATGCAGGGGAGCCTTTGTGCCTTTGGGCCCAGGCAAGGGCCGCGGGGGAGGCTTTGAGCAGCCTTTCCCTGGAGGGTTTGTCTCCAGCAGAGCCCGAGCTGGGCTCTGCAGGCACAGCTCCTCACTCGGCCCTCCCCAGCACGGGAGGTTTCACACGGGATCCCTGAAATCACCACTGTCCACAGCCTGGTAACCCCGTGGAATGGCAGAAAAATCAAAGATGGACAATGCAGACACAAAGTCCAAGAGAGGTAAAATATTTCGGAGAATGGAAAAGAAGAAAGAGCCCTGAGCTTATTCTGGTGCCTGAGTTGGGAATGAATCATTGCAGGGGTTACAAAACTTCAGATGTGATAATTCAGCCACTAAAGATGTCTTAATAATTCTCCTCATAATTCTCATAATTCTTTCTTTATGCTCTCTATCATACTGAATTTTAGGACTTGTTCTCCCTTTGGAACACAGTTACAAAGAGCCATGGTTCTGCTTTGTACATTCATCTCTAACCTCTGCTATCAACTTTGTTATCTCCAATCTAAAGAGTTCAAGAGAAATCATAATACAAGGAAGCAGATGTTTTCTCTTTTGTATAACACCTATTCTTGCTGAATAGGGATGAAAGATGGGAAATGTGGGGGGACATTAATATTTCTTGTTAAAACGTGCTTTGCAGGCTGAAGAAACTCATATACATAATGATAGTCAAATGTCAGCGAGTAAAAATAGGGATTTGTTAAAAAACAGCTGTGCTGCACAACTCTTTGACAGGAATAGAGGAATGCTTTATCCAGTAAAATTCACAGAATTTATTTAGAAGAAACTGTAGCTGTTAATTTTCATCAAGACAGAAGGTTAACAAGTCTGAAATGGAGGGGCTGGTTCAGCCTCATTTCATGACCAAGGAAAAAGGCATTTTTAACTCTGCCAGAGCTCTCACTTCCCTCGGAGCAGATTCCTCTGTGGCACCTTGCTGTAGTTTCAGTGCATTTTGCAATGCACCATCATCCTCGTGTTCCCTGGGACTTTTCCAGGGCCAGCTGGAACTGTCACACTCACACAGCCACACTCCTGCCTATTGCTCCTGCTCCCAGCGGCTTTGGGGCGCTTTGCCCAGGCTGATGCTGCAGCCAGTGCCCCATTTCCCAGTGGGGTGAGACCCTGTGCCCTGAGCGGGCAGCAGAGCCAGTGCCTGTGATTGTCACTGCTGGGCTGGTCCCTGCACTGCTCACTGCAGCAGCCTCTCCAGGAAATGTGGTTGGGACAGGCTCCACGTCAGGAAATATCCTGGCTTTTTGTTTTTAGCAGCTGAGTTACAGATCATCCACTCTGCGAATTTAGGAACCAGCCCTGCACAGCTGCCTGGGCTGGAATGCAGGAGATTTTCTCAACTACAGCATGGGTGAGGCTGTGGAATAGATGGAATATATGGATGGAATATATAGAACAGAACTGTGCTGCATTTATGCTCTAAAAATTGATTACCCTTGAAAGTGTAACTGCACCCTGCTATTTACAGTGACTGGGAGAAACTGGCTCTGCTGTCCTGCACTCAACAGTCTCTGACCTGTAATGCACAATTTGTAAATAAGCACATAAGAGTAGGCAGGGGGGTCACAGAGGGATTTTTTTTTTTTTTTCTGTGAGTCTGGCACAGGCAGCTGCATTTCAAATTCACAGTCACTCCATCCTCTACCCCCCAGGAAATGTTCTCTAATCCATAAGCACTTTGCATGCTGAGGTGAGATGTTAAATAGCAAGAATTGCTTCTAAATAATAAGATTATGAAACAAACCAACAAGAACAGGGATCTCAAGGTTAAAGATAGCATTTCTCATTCAATCTGAGCTGGTAGAAGGGAAGAAAGAGATTAGAGGAAAAGGAAAGAAAACCAAAAAAAACCCTCCAAACTGAAGCTGTGGCTACACCAAAATATTCAAGATATATCATAAAAAGGTTTTTAGATCTGATGTCAGTGTGTGTGTATATATATATATATTTATTTATTTTAAATATCTGTTTTCCATTGTTAAAATATTGCTGTTGAGACAAGATTTTTTTTTAAGATATTTGCTCCAAATGTACCTGATTCAAATCGTCATGGTCTTTGTGGCATGGAAAGCTTCTTGCTATAAGAAGGACATACTTTAAAGCAGATGGTAACTTTTTTTTCCCCACAGTAGTAGAAGATGGTTCCAGTAAAAATATACTATCTTTAATCAGATGTCCATGGTAACAAATAGGGAAAAATAAACCAGCTTTTTCTCTCAACAGAAATCCTTTGGAAGGCAAATGTGGTGGTGTTGTTTTTTTTTTTTTTTTTTTTTTTTTTTTTTTNTTTTTTGTTTTTTGTTTTTTGTTTTTTGTTTTTTACCCAAGTATTGGTGGTATTTCTGGAACATATTGGAATGTTAAGTGTTTTCTCTGAGCTTCTGTTAAGATTCTGCTGTGAAACAGAAAGCTGTAAAATCAGTAAGATAAACCCCAATGTTTAGTTCTATTCAAAAAATGTTCATTTTCCAGAAGAGAAGTTCAGCTGAAAAGTGGGATGCCACTCTTCTGTCACGTTATGTAGGAATAAAACATCTTTCTCTGGAGTCCTTGATGGATCTTGCCTTTTTTCCTCCCATTGTACCAGTAATTTATGGAACTCCTGCTCATGCCAGAAGAAGTTGTAAAATGTATTTGTAAATTACTGTTTGAGAATCTTGAACTAGAAGCCCTGGTTTATTTGATGTGAAAATAATTCTAGTTTCATGTGTAAGATATATAAACTGCAACAGTAATGTTGCATTGATTGTACTGCTTTGTGTGGGGAAAAAAAATACAGGCAACCCTGAGTGAACAAGGCAATTTGCAGCCTTGATTAAATGGAGCAGACAGAGGAATGGCTGAGGAGGAAACAAAAACCAGCTCTGAAACTGTGGACAGAGCAGTTCACTCAGGCAGTGCAGATTTTCTCCTCATTTTCCTTCCATGTGCTTCAGCTTGGTCACATATTCAGCAGCAATATGGGTTTGTAATATTCTTTTCCCAAAACACGTTGAACTCAGCTCTGCCTTTTAGCAGGGCCTTTGTTTGTCACCCAGGACCTTATCTCAAAATCTGGCTGCCACTGGATGAGTCTGGTTTTAGAGGGATTTTGGTTGGTCCTGCTCTGCCTGATGACAAATACATTTTTCTGGTCTAACTTTGGGGTCCATAGTGGCATTGGGGTAGAAGTTACAGGTGACACAGGCTCTCTGTCTCACCAAAAGGGGGAATCTGCCCCAAAATGATCTTTCAGCCAGTATTGTGGAACTGTGAAGTGGTTAATAGCAAGAACTACCAGTCTATAAACCATTACAATTGCTGCTTGCAATTATAAATGCCAAGACATAAATTAGGAGGCTCTGGGCATCACTGTAATAGGCACAGCCATGCCCAAATTTCACTACAAAGTTCAATAAATGAAGTGATAGATCTTCAGAAATGACATCTTCTATGAATAAATGCAAATAAATTGGACATGGAGGCATTTGGGGTGGTGGAAGAGAGTACTTGGATTTTCAGCACTAACAGAACTATATAAAAAAACCCATTCTTAATGTACAACCAGCCCTATAGCTTTAATGCACAAAGAAAAGAAGAAATTTGTCTCAAATCTAAGTTTGAAATAATCTTTTACATTGAGATTCTGCCAGTGGCTGAATACTACAGAGATTTTCCCCAGTCACCAGGAAAACAAACTACCTGTATGTAAATTCAGCAGCTTTGATGAGAAAAAAAGAGAATCTTTTGAATTATATTATATTTTCATTTGAACATTGAAACTTGTATGTGCTGGGAAAGCTGAACAGCACGGCTGGCTTTAGCCTGTGCTCATTTCTAATGAGTAATTATCTAATGATGATGGTGTTCAGCATGCATGACAGCTCCTGTAGCAAGATTTGGAGTTTGAAGGAAATGCTGTAGATCAAATGATAATGTCTCATTTGTATTCTCTTAGTTCCCCAGTCCCTGCTGCATTTGGTAAAGCAGCTGCAGAAATGGACTGCAAATCTGCATCGTTTTTGGTGCGAGATGCAAACAATCCCCTTCCCACACCCTGCAGCATCAGGTGATGCTGCCCCAGGCCGATCACACCTGGTGTGGGATGAGTTCTCAGTCCTGTCAGCAAGGCACCGCTCCTGGGGTTTTTATGGATAAATCAATGTACAAAGGAAGGCAGAATTAGCTCGGAGTGTGAGGATGTGTGGTGTCATTTCTCTCATCCAAATCTGCCTGCAGGATCTGGTGATTCCCCTGCTCTGCTCCTGGGCTGGGGTGCAGGGCCATGGCGTTTGGGGGGTGTGTGCAGGAACTGTGACCTGAACAAAAACCCCTATTTCCACTCTGTCTGCTTAGAAATGAGAAACTTGGTAATCCAGTTTAAAAGTTTTTTGGTGGGTTTTTTTGTTTGTTTGTTTGCGGGTTATTTTGGGTTGGTTTGTTGTTGTGGTTTTTTTTGTTTGTTTGTTTGTTTTTAAAGTTTTTTTAGTTTGTTTTGTTTGTTTTTGTTTGTTTTTGTTTTTTTGTGGGTTTTTTTGTGGGGTTTTTGNAAAAAAAAAAGGTTTATAATGCTAAAAGGAAAGAATTAGAAATGTGAGTCTTTTGTTTTAATGAGATTTAGGACTTTTCCACTGACAGTAACAGTAATTTGGCTTCCATTCTAATGTCAGTATTTTCCACTGTGGAGGAGATGTGCTTGTATACGTGCACATCTCTGCACATTTTTCTGCCTCCATAATGTGAACAAATTCCTCGTGCATCTCAACATCTGAGTCTGCAGATGCCCTCATCTCATCTCCCACTGCCTGAGTCACTGCATGGCTCCCTTCTGCTGCATTCAGCATTTCCCCAGAGCCTCTCCCAAAGGGAGGCCAGATCTGCCCCTGCAAGGCAGCCTTGTCATTGGCAACTTCAGAGGGAAAAATGCTCTAAAGCCCAGCCTGGCCACAGCCCTGCAAAGCTGGGCTCAGCTTTCACCCTGCAGCAGCCTCTGTGCATTCCTTGGTTAAATTCCCTACTCTCAGCACTTCCAGCGAATTCCATGGGCCTACCCTGAATGAGCAGAGTTAAGTAGGTGCATAAGTGTTTTCAGGCTTTAGGCTTTACAAGCTTTCATAATTAGTGCTCCAGACAACATTAATTAAAGAGTACTTTAGAAAGAATATAGCTGTTTCAGCCTCTCCAGGGGTTTGCATCTTGCTGAGGGATCCCACTCAGTGCAGCACATGGGTACTGCACTCAGGCAGGCACGATTACAGTTTAATATCATCTGGATATACAGCTTTGAAATTGGATATAGCAAACAGAACTCTATGCAAAGTCACTTCAGTTCAAGGACAGTTAAATAAGACAGTAATAATGAAAGAAACATATGTTTTCATTTTCGTTAGAATTTCTTCAAGGATTGTGCTCTGCAGTAATCAAATGTGATGAAAAGGGGGATTTTCCTGAGGCTAGCAATATTTCTCTTATTTTTTTGGAAATAAGAGCCTTGGGACAGTTAGAATTTGTATCTTACTCATCCTCCTGTTATTATAAGTTTGAGGAAGAGTTAAAAGTACAACACTGATAGTTCTTATAAAAAAAAAATTGAAATGTTAAGCATGATATTTTGTCTGATTTATTGTGCAAGGCTGGCTTGAGATTTTTTGTCCCACTGTACTTTGGATATGATGTAGTCATCTGTCTTCACAAAACCATCTGTGTCATGTGGCAAATCTTTTGATGTATGATTGATGATTGTGTTTGGCAATATGGGATCCCCTGCAGCAGCTCTACTTAAGGCTTAAACACAGTTTTAATTCTTGACATTACTTGTCTTTTATGCTCTTTTCCTCCCATATTGAGATCATTTCCAAACGCTGATGGAGAAAATTACTGCATCTTGTACTGATATAGTTGTAAAGGCCCAATAAAATTTGACATCTTCCATTTAGTGTGTCTTGATCAGAAATAGGTCCATCACTCAGAACAAATTATTTTGAAGCCTAAAGCAGGAAGGATATAATAGTTAAGCACAAAATTACCTGATGGGTTTTTAATCACCCTGACAATTATAAAATATAAGATCTCTGTCCATTATTGAAAGAGGAACAAAGGCCAAGAATAGGAAAAGAGACAATGACAAAGTAAATGATTGAGGGGGTGGGAGCCTCCTGTACTATCTAAAAACTCTCCAGTTGCTCAACAGTGACTCAGACATTTCCTTGAGCACACCGAGCTGTTTCTCACCTGGCTCTGTGTGTTAATTACTCCAGCAGAAAGAAAATACTGCAAAGCACCTGGCCAATTCGTTTGTCTGCTGGTTTTCCTGCCATGTTTCCCTGGAAAAGAGAGGTGGACCCAGAATGCCTGCAGGGTTTGAGGGGTGGAAACACATCCAAGGCTCTGGAAGGCTCCAGGCAGAGAGCAGGACTGCAGCAATTCTTTGGGGTAAGGGCTGGAGGAAGCTAAACCCACAGAAACTCCCATCTTCACAGCAATGAGAGGCTTCCTTTCCAAAGGGGTCAAAGACAAAAAAATCTGTAGGTCTAGAGATAATATTTCTCTGTTTTCTTTGAAGGATTTTTTTTTTTTCTCTGTGTGTGTGTGCTTTCCACTCCTTCTCAGCATTGCTCCCAAAAATTCCACTTAGTGAAATTAGATCATGATAATACAATAATTATTTACCAGGTAAGTTCTATTCATCATTTTCTCCTCTGGCCTCGCCTCTATGCCAGTGACTGCTGATTATAAATACCATTAGTGAAACTGAAATCAGCACAGTGTACTCCAGCTCCTTTTTTCAAACAAGGGGCTATTTTTCAGCATTCAGGTTCCCCATAGGCTTTTAATCAAGGTTATGGGAAAGTCCATAAACTTTCTGCTGAATATTTAACAAGCTGAAGGTCGTGGCAGACATGAGATCCCAAGGACAAGGGAAATGAGATTGCAATCAGAAGAGCAGAGGAGACCTGGAGATAAGCAAAGCTTTGTCTACAGATATTATCTGCCAGAACAAACACCAGAGCCACATTTGCCAGCTTCTTTTGTGAGATTTCATTTTCCCAGTACAAACAGCCATAGAAAGGGTTAAACACAAATGGCTGCTGTTTGCAGCAATGTTACTCACTGAATTTCCTTGAAATGATGATTGAAATCCAGTCAGAAAAGAAGTTTAGGAAATGGAAAATGTTTCGGTGTAGTTACATGCTTTTCTTTTTTACTGACCTGAAACCTGAGCTCCCTAACAATTTTTTAATAAATTCTCTAAACGACCTCTACTATACTGAATTGTAATGCCAATAATACACGTTTGGCCAACAATTTTTCTTCCCTAGATCTTTTTAATTGAACAATTTTTAGCAGCCCAGTCGTGACAATATTTTCCTGTGTACAAATGGAAAAGCAATCTTGCAGAACCTCTCACCCCTGCCTATCCAGCAGCTATAAAAATATAATTCTAACACTCTGCAGAATGCATGGGGTGAATATTCAGAAGAGTTGTCTGAAATGTCTGGCTGTAGAGGCTGCACTGAGTGCTCACTGTGCTGGGACTTTGTTTGCACAGCAGTGCCCAGATCTGTGTCCACAGTGGCTGCAGGAGCTCTGTGGTGGCACAGGATGCTCTGAGTGTGTCTGAGGGGGCACCAGCCTGCAGCCTCTGCTTTTTTTGGGCATCCTCAGAACCTCCTGAGAGTTCTCTCCCCAGTAATTAGTGCACTTTAACTTCTCCTGAAGCTGATGTGTTGCTTATCCCTTATTTGTAGCAAAAAAGTCAATGAAATATTTAATACTTAGTGTCATAGCCTGTTCTGATTAGTATGGATATAAATTCCTTTTGTAAAACCAAGTTGTCCTAATGATAAAAAGGGTGCTGAGGCCCTGGCACAGGTTCCCAGAGCAGCTGTGGCTTCTCCATCCCTGGAATTGTCCAAGGCCAGGTTGGGTGGGGCTTGGAGCAGCCTGGGATAGTGGGAGATGTCCCTGATCATTGCAGGGGAGTGGAAACTGAGGGTCTTTGAGGTCCCTTCAAACCCAAACCATTCTCTAATTCTGTGATTTCCCCCCCCCTGCCCCTACTTTGAAAAGAACCATTAAAAGATTTACTGTCAAAAATTCTCCTGAACTCAGAGTTGAAGATGTAACTCAAAAGCTGAGCACATCCCAATTCTGTTAATAGAATAGCACATGGTTTTGCAGTAAATCTGGTTAAAATAGGTAGAATATACTAATAATATTGTCTCTGTCTTAATTATTATGACAGAAGAAAGGCTGCAGAGAAGAAACAATGGGAAAAGCTTTCCCTCCTTTTATTCTACCAGATACCGTTAAGGACCCCAAATGTTGGCAACTCTGTGACCATTCTAAACCTGGGATGGTTTCCAACTGTCTTTCATCAATCAAATTGTTGATTTGGGGGTTAATTTCTAAGAACTGGAATAATTTTTCTTCAGATTATACCTTTCATAATTTGTTCATTTTTGTTAAGAGAATGCAGAGCCAAGAGGAGAAGTGTAAGCAAGCTGATATTTTTTTTTTTTTTTTTTTTTTTTTAATGGCAAAACATTTGAGGCTTCTCTGTTACAAAGGTTCTGGTGTTTGCAGCACACTCATGACCTCCATCATCCAGGAAAGAGATTCTTTAGTTCTTGTCAAGCATTTCCAACAAGGAAGGCTAAAAGTGACACAAGGTTTTTTTTTCATGAGAAAGCTGGAATCCCTTTTTTCTCCTTAATGAATGAGGGTTGCTCACCCAGAGTGGCTGAGCTCTGTGTCCCACCTGGAGTGCTGGTCCTGGCATCCCTGCCCACACTCTGCAATGATGAAAAATTTATGCACCTCAGGAGCAGAGATTTTTGTATGACTCCTTTCTCAACAGGGAAGAAAACACCTGGCTGGGTGTTCTCCCTTGCCAGACCTCAAGTCTCACCTCATTGTGTGGGATGAAATAACTTCTCCTGTGTGGGGCTGACAGGGCAGGATCCACCACCCCTTGGTTTTGATCCTGCTCTCAAACCACCTCTGCCACCACATAAATAATTTCACCTGGAAAGAACCTCACCCTTGCTGCTGGATTTAAAAATACAAGACAAAAAATTTGAATCGTGCCATTTTTAAGTCTGGCCATAAAATAACAATCAAGCACTGCAACAATGAAACTTGTCTGATAAAAGGATTGGAAACCTGAAGCAAAAGTTGGTTAATAATAAATGGAATCTCAGTACTTCACTTGTAAGACACTCGTGTTTCACTTGAGGCTGTGCTGCTCTCGAGACAGAAGAGCTGAAAAGAAGAATATTGTAAACATTCATTATATATAGTTCATGCATATATCTGTTCCTTTCCCACTCTGATCATGCAGAGTTACACTTGCAGCAGAAGACAAACAAGTTCAGCAACTGATAAAAAAATGGGAAAGCTCGTGTTGAAGATAAATCTTTTAACCCCACTGTGTTTAATTTGTCCAGTGAACATGCACAGAATGGAAACATCACTAAGTACCAAGTGTAAAGCCTCGAGAACCAAGTTTGTTTTGCTGGTTTAAATAGAGAATTTTGTTAAAAATGTAACGAATCTCTAATATTAATGCCTGGAAGAAAATTTAGATTAAAATATCAGGTTAAAATTTAAGTTTGGTGTTTTTAAAATTTTTTCTCTAATTTGTAAACTCAGTTGCTGTCTTACTCAATGTAGGACATTTCAATGTGGACCCTACTGAGTTTAGTTTTTCCCTGTAACAAATCCTAATACTCTTGTTATCCTTGCTGAAATATCCTTCATGAAATATTCTCGTCTGCCAGAGAATAGCAGACATATTACAATAAGAAAGCCAAAACCTTTTCTAACTGACCTTTATTCAACTTATTAATGTAGAATAGTTTCTCAAAATGTTTCACAAGTTTGAACTTAATGGATTAAACTTAAATCTGCTTCTCTAGACACACTGAAGTTTATGTATATATATTTTAAGGAAGATATGGAGGTTGAGTTGTCCTGAAAAAGAAAGTATTTTGCAGAGCTGCATTATATATCAGGACTTTCAGATTATTTCATAGTAGGTATATTTTAAGACACTTAGGAGCAGTCAGGCTGGTTGCAGTGATGGATCAGAGCAGTTGTTTCCCCCAGCAGCAGCACAGTGACAATCTCAGCTCTCTGGTGCTTTTGGCAAACACGAGCTTGGAGTTGTCTGACTTTGAAAAAAACCCAGCACGAACATCCACGAAAAAGGATGATTTCCCAAGCCACCCCTCCTGCTTCTGTGAGATCCATGAAATTAGGAAAAAAAAAAAATAGGGGAGACTGAGATTAGAGACCCTCAACGGGAGAGATTTCCACAGCACCTCTGCAGAATATTCTAAATTTTGTGCTTATGAATAACACATCATCATTGTAGAAATTCCCTTTATTCATCTGGATTGTGCAGCCAGTGCAGTAGATCCCATATGGATGTCTCATGAGTGCAGGTGAAAGGGATTTTTTTTTTTCTATGTGCTTTTTGCATTTTCATTTGTTACCTCTGAAAATATAAAAAGTTTTAAGGAAACAAATCATTGAAGGGGTTTTTTGTTTTTCCTTAGAGATTAGGAAGGACTAGTAACCAAACGAGGGAAGGTATTAAAAAACAGAAATGCAACTCTTTCAGGATGAAACTGGTTGAATAACTATTGATCTTGAGAGAATTGGAATTTTAACCCTGTCTCTGCACAAACTGCAAGAGAGTTATTAGGTGTGGAGAATAATCTATATTAAAGGGAATATTAAGATGTTGATAGATATGAAATGCATTGATAAAATATTTCCATTCCAGTTCGAAGTAGTGAAAGGAAATATATATTACCTGCTAATTGTCTGACCTAATAGAGAAACAGCAACTTTGGTGCTAACAAATGCTAAATATTAAATGATAAATGGGCCATCCATGCTAAATGAAGAACAGTGTCTGCAAACCTGGCAAGACTGTGACAGGCCTTCCAGACAGGTAAAAAGCAGTAATGAAAGAATGTGTACTCTTGTCATATTAGAAATATTCATAAATCCTGCATAATTTGACAATGAAATGGTTTTCAGACAGATTAGGCAAGGAAGCACAAAATTATTTCTTCTCTCCAGAAAATAAACCAGCCAAAAAAATGAGCAGGGTGACATCTTGTCAGCATCTCTGAGGACTTGATTTAGCCCATGTCCTTCACATCTGATCCATAGCTGTAAATAAGGATATTATGGGAGGATATATGAAAGTTTTCCTCATTTTGTGAAATTCAATGCTGTTTTTTAAGTTCATGTTGCATTTAATATATACTGGAATATTATAGACTGGTAAATTGTACTGGAAAATACTCTTTTTCTACATGGGGTAGGTGAGAAAAAAAAAAATCATGTTGTTGCTCTGTCCTTGGTGCTGTTTGAGGAAGCATTGCTCAGGAAGTTGGAATGAGTTTAATATGTTTTCATTTGGGTTTATGAGACACTCATAAAATATCATAAAGTCCAATCAAAGCTGATAATGCCAAGTCGAAGTCTGATAAAACTAAAATACAAAAATGGTGTGGCATCAAGGGAAAACTGTCAGGTAGTTATTTATTGGAGGGTTGTCAAGCTGTGGAAATGACAGGGATTTTCAGATATTAATTTGAGAGGTCAAGATGGATATTTTCCTCGAATCTTGTCTTTGTGTTCATATTTTTAAATATTCATCATAAGTTTTATTACATAATTTCCTAACTGGCCAAATTTGGATGCTGTTTGTATCAAGATAATATAAGAAAAAATTATTGAATTTTGAGGAGCTTTATTAAATTTCTGTTGCTGACATATTTAAGAGGTGGAATTTTCATGGCCATGAAAAGTAAATACATTTTTAAGGCATATTTTATTTAGAAGCAAATATTAACTAATTCATTAATAAAACCCCCACCTTTCTGCCAGTGTGCACTCAATAACTGCATTTTCAAATGAAATTATGAAAGAGATGGATATTTGAGATAAGATTGAACATGAAATTCCAAGAGCAGAACATAAGAGAAAGCTAAGAGTAGTCCTAAAAATAGAAATGGGTAAAGAAATAATTCTTCACACGTATTTTTCAAAGCTATGCTGACATTTTTCATTTTGCCAATCTGTTGTTTGGCATCACTTATTGTCATTATTCTGAAACATTAATCCAGCAATGGCATCTCTGCCTGCATCAGCTTCCTGGTGTGATTGCTGTGTGCTGTCACCGACATCTGAGGCTTAAAATAATTTTTAAGAAAAAGTTACACATGTGAGACTTCCAGGCAGAAAAGATGCATTCCACAGAAAGTCACTAAAAAGGAACCAAGCCCACTCAACTGCAATGATTTGGAAAGGCTCTGGAGAAAGCCTTGGAGAGCATTTTGGTGGGGTTTGGCAGCAGGCAGGGGTGATGGACTGGGCTTGGTGTCCACCAGGAGCTGCTGGATGGACACAGGCACTGCCAGCAGGGTAAAACCTCCTGCTGGGCAATGCCAGCACTGAAGGGGATGGTGCAAATTGGAGCTGGGGGCTCCATGGCTTGCCAGGGATCCACAGCCACCTTTGGCCTGTAAATCTCAATTCCTTGCTTTGGTTTGGAGCACTGAGAACCTTCTTGCCTGTGAAGGCACCATGACATTTCCTCCAGCAGGCTCAGAGATGAGCATGTGGTGCTGGGCCCTCTCTCCTTCTACTTGTAATTACAGTGCTCCAGGAATGATGCAGGCATCACAGATATTTATTCACATCATTTGAGGAAATGCTGTCAGTCATTCAGCATGGCTAAATCATTTCAGCTGTAAGAAATTCCAGATAAGGCCCCTGAATGGAAGTGAAGATGCAAACCTTTTAATGAGTTTTTTTTTGTCCGTGCAACTGTTGATGTGTTGGGTGCATACATAAAGATTTAAATTAATCTGTGCTTATTACTTTGTTAGTCAAGATGAAGAACATGTAACCTGTTCTTTTCAAGTCTGCATGCCAGGATTGTTAAAGTGCTGTCTGTAATTTTAAGCCAGTCTTCCAACCTTTCTGTAATAGCCAGGCTGGATGCCTCTTTTGTCAGAAAGAAAAAGGAATCCGTGCATGTACACCTTGAAAAGGAAAATTTCCTGACTTTGTTGGTTAACAGTTTTCAGAGAAGCCATTGTCTTTCTCTCATAATAACAATTTTTTACATAACTTTTCTTTCCCACCAGAATGCTGTGAAATCCTCAGTTAGACGTGTCCTGTGTCTTTGCTAATGTTAGGAAATCATACCTTCAGCCTGCAATTTCCCACATTTCCTCTTTGTTAGATGTGAATAAGGGATAATTGGTGATTGGTTATGTTGTAGCTCCCTGGACTTGCTAAGTGAGGCTTCCTCTGGAGCTCAGGGCTGCTCTGTGAGTGCAGTTTTCATAGCACAGACTGTTATTTCATCAGCAGAACACAAACTTTGCTAATTTGTTTTATGATGACAGTGCCTGCTAGCTGGCACTTAGACTTGTTTAAGCTATTGTATTACCATTTTCTTTGGTGTAGCTTTCTGCTTTCTGCAGTAAATGTCATCTGCAGACAAATTAATAATTTGTTATCATTTGCTGGAGCAAGAAATAAGAGAGGTGGAAGTCAGCTAAACAGGCAGGGCTGCCATGGTGGCAGAAACCAAGAGAGCAGCACTTAGAGCCTCCCCTCAAAATGCAGAATATACAGTAAAGCTGAAAGTAATCCTTGGTGGGAATACCTAGAAACAGGGGCCAGACAAAATTAAGAGAATAAGAAGCATTTCTATTTATTGAAGGGCCTTCAGGTACATTTCAGGCAAAGGAAGCCCCCCTGGAGCTACGCCCAAAAAGGGAGGAGGGTTCATAGGTTTTCACCATTTGATCAGTTTGGTCCATTCGTATATTGGGGATTAATATTCCAATTACAGCTTCAGGTAATGAAGTCATTTACCCCAAGTTTGCTCCTTCTCAATTCACTTTAGTTTATATTTCTCAGGGCTTGAGACAGTGAGGTGTCCTTGATTGCCAGGCCTGGACAGGAATTGTGTCTGACCAAAATGGGAAAGCAGCAGCTCCTGTATAGGCAGTATAGAGTTCTACACTAATGAACTGCAGGATTACAAATATGTGAAAAAGATGAAAGCTAAAATCCTAAGGCATCAAGAGAGACTCTGGATTGTTTTCCACGTTCAGTGCATTATGGATAGATGAACACTGAGGGCTGTTATCAGCCTCTGTCCCATCACTATTCTGGGATGGAGTTTGCTGTAGTGCAGGCACGGGTACCACACCTCATCCTGCACCAGTTTCACCACCTCTCCATGAACAAGCCTCTGTAGCCAGTCAGGTAATTAAATCTGTACAGAAATGATCTTTCACCATGTGCCTGGGAGCTTCTGAGGGCTCTGCAAGTGCAGGGTAACTCATGTCCATGGAACACTGGGGTGATTTCTCTCAGTGTCCCGTGGAAGTGCTGCTCTCCAGGGGATGTGCAGGGCATTATCCCTCTTTAGGGTGCTGAGTCCCCTCAGAGAGGCTCAGCACAGCCCTCGTTTCTGCCTGGCTCCACCATGGGTTTGATCAGCAAGTTATTAGCCAGAGGTGAAGGCTGCACTTGTCAGGAAGTTTTTTGTGGCTGGCAGTTTTTGATCTTGCCCTGCAGAAGGACTCACAGGTAGAGGACACGGGGAGTCGTTTGCTGAGCTGCAGCTCAACGTGGGGAGCAGCCTGGCTGCTGCTTTTAATTAAATCCACCTCCAGCCAAACAGCTTGGCTTGATTCCATGGCCTCCTTTCTTAGAGGGTCCCCCCTGCCCCCAGTTTGTCCAAGGATAATCCAAGTGCTACAGCTTATTTGTGATGTTGGCTAAACAGCACGTTGCTTTTCTCTTGGTAGTTTGATTAATCTTTATTAAGCTCGTGGCCAATCTGGACATAGTCCCTTGATTTTGCTTTTATTTTTAGTGTAGTCCTTAATAAACAAAAATCACCTTCATAGTTCTCAAAGGAAGGAGTAAAAACTGCCTCATCGATGGGATATTTTTACTAAAAGGGTGTGTTTGTTATAAAGAGTTGTAAGACATCTGAAAACAAAAAATGTAAGCTTGTTGAGTATGTAGTTATTTGCTGGTACCTTGATGGAGCAGCTCACAAATCATGGCAGTCGGACATTTCCTATTATTTATACAATGGCGTTTTTAAGAAAGTTCATTTTTAAGGTAAGCAATCAAGGAGTTCCTTATATGGAGATGGGGGAATACTTAACCTTGAGTACAACAACATTAACTCCGGTGAGCTTAATGAATTATTCATGCTATTATCCACCTTGAGAGACATCAAATTGCTCTGCACTGTCTGCAAAATGCAGTTAACAAAACAATGATAGCTTGGTGAGGGATGTTTGTAGCTGAGAACATTCAGCTGTGGAAAGGCACTGGTGGATGTACCTGTGCCGTCCCTGCTCAGCAAGGTCCTGCATGGCATTTCCTAATCCACTTGCAGCCACAGCTCATTAATGATTTGTTTGCAAGGAACGGCCCAGCAGACAAAAATCATTGAATATTCAAAGGTGGCTGTACCAGCAGCAGAGGATGTAATCACTGCAGGCACTAACCTTTTTACAAAGAAACTGTTCATTGGAGTCCCTGGAGGCTGCTACAGCATCCTGAATTGTATGAAGTTGCCTTTTACTTTATTGTATTTTGGTTTTTACAGATAGAAACAAAACTACTATTTGCCTTTCAGTGCAGAGTGACAATTTTAAAAGCTTGGCTGAGACTGGTGCTGGTGTTTTCCTTGAGCAGAACAAAATTCTGTCTCTTCAAACTCTTTTTCTGAGGCCTTCAGACATGTGCTCTTCACAAATATTTCCTGTTCCCTCCATCCCTCATTCTAAACGCCTGGTTTAGCAGCTTAGTCAGGTAAATATTCATCATTAAGAAGCATACAGAGAATTATCAGTATTTGGGTTCCTCTACACTTCCTACAGCTGTGCTTGCTGCTGCTGCCCAGCAGTTTTGGAAAATAATTCCCTCAAGGAAGTCATCCCAATGATTTGGCCTCCTGGATTCCTTTCCTGAATTTATTTCTTAATAGGAAGACACAAAAAATTCTTCAGATTCTCACAGTATCATCATTTACAGGGCAGTTTGAGAGACAAGACAAACACACACACGTTCTTCATATACAAGGAGAGGAGTTCCTGCTTTTCCTGGTTACTTGCATTTATTGCATTTGACTCCCCTCATATTGTGATTTAGTAAATAAATTATCTCCATATTTTGATAGTAAATTGCCATCTTGCTGGAACTGCTGGTTTCAGGAGGTTGGCTGTAACAACAGCTTTGCTGGCTCCCAAAATAGAAAAATGGCTCTAAAGCACTTTTTCTTGATAATTTAATGTTTTAAGAGAGAGGGATTTTGAATATAAAAATACATATTACATGCACCCATATATACATTTCTATTTTTAAAAATACCATTAAGAATGCCATCAATTTTCAGGGAATATGGGGAAGTACAAGAACAAATATTACACTGTTTATCTTCTGTACAGTAGAACTGACTGCTTTTTACAATCTAATAAGGCTACCTGGGTAGGCTTAACCTCTGATGAGACAAGTTTTTAGCCCAAAATTGCATTCCAAAACTTCTTCTCAGTAGCTTAAATAGATGTCCATGGACAAATATTTACAGTTTTCTATGGCTGCTAGTTCTCTAGATCTTAACACAGTGTTGATATAATTTTCTGTCATATTTATTTTTATCATTTTTAAAATTATCTTTCATAACGTTACCAGCTCTCCATCATGCTCAGAATGAAGGGTGGGGGATGTTTGGAGAGGACAGAATTTTGCTGTCTGAGTGCAGCAAGAGGCAGAACTCCCACAGAAAGAGATTTATCATTAACTAAAATTGAGAACATCAAAAAGATTCAAATTGAACCCCCTGGCATCTTCAGCTCCATATCAAGATGGTATTACCAATTCCTGAATTTAGTCACTAATTGCTTTTGTCTGTGAGATGTCTTTTAACCCATTAAAACTGCTCAGGGCAAAACTCATGTATTTTATGGATTTAGTTCCTAATACTTTGTAACTCACAAGATCTGGTAACTCTGATAAATCTCTAAAGATTCCCATCCTATGAGTCTCATCTTTTCCTTGTGTACTATGCTTGTAGCATTAATTATGATTTTTGCAGACGTATAAGGATGCATTCACTAATTTGGAAAAATTCAAATAATTTGAAAGCATGATGTTTAGGAAAACAGCTTATCATCCAGACATCTGCACACACAGAACCTTCCCTGCCTATAGAAGTATCAGAATGAGTGGGATAGAAGGCAGTTTGCATCAATTCCCACTTCTGCCAAGAGATTTTTAACCAGATGTTTTAGAAGTTCTCCAATCAGTGTTTAGACTGGCAAGAAAGTTGGGAGCACTGCAAGTCCTGATTTCTCAAATTATTAGGAATAGTAATGAGTAATTCTGAGTGATTTCAGACCTTAATTAAATTCAAAATTCTCTTTTCTGGAATAAGGAAGGCTTGATATGACATTAAGGACTGAGGTTTAAAGCAGACTCAGCAGATGGACAGACTCAGTCATGTCCAGCTACCTGATATTTGGTTGTCTGAGGCCTTGGACAGTGCTGGAAGCAGATAAATTTATCTCTCCCATTTATAGACAGGTCAGGACTGAGGTCACAAACAGCACAGTGAAGGAAATCTCAGAGTTGCCTGCTAGCACTGGATGGTGGGATGCAGCTCTGTTCCACAGGAGTTCAATTTCTAATGCTCCCTGACCCTTACTCTGCTATAAATAATCAGAAATATTCATTACAGAAATGGCAGTAGCTTTGGAGAAGTGATGGAGTGTATATTACAAAAGGAAAAATACATCCAATTCTCATAACTCCTTGCAAATTGTATTGGAAAGCCTTCAGCTGAATATATTCATATCCTGCTTTAAGAAATGATACAAATAATGTGATGAGTTGAATTATCCTCAAATAATTCAGCTCATGTAGATGTGTGTGTACCTATTTCACTGTGCAGAGGCTTATCATTTTCTGTTTTCAGCCTGATACAGCACCCTGAAATACTGGAAGGAGTCCTTTAATTTAAGGTAGAGTGTCCTTATTAAAGTCATGAAGTCCTGTGGATGGAGTAGTGCTAACATAGTACAGCTTTGGGGTTTTTTTTTCCATTTCTGTGCTTTTTATTTTGCTCTATAAGCTTGAATCTTTAGCATTAACAGCCTGGAAAATTCTACTTTTCTAGACATTAATGTAAAAATGATTCCTGGTTCTGTTTCCACAACGTGGTCACTTGGAGTGGGTGCAGGGGAGGAATGTGCTGTCAGCACTGTCATTCCTGTGTGCTCAAGTTTAGTGAAGGGCACTCTAGAAAGAATGATGAGGCTTTTTTTTGTATTAATATTGTATTTTGAGGAATGGCTGTCTTTGGAAAAAAACTCCATTTGGTTATGTGAATCTTGCTATCTTTTTTGTTTGTTTGTTTGGGTTTTTTTCTTCCTGCAGCCATAAATGATAGAAGCACTGTTGGTTCTGGAACTCTTGATGCTGCTGTAGTTTTTTTTGGTTTTTTTTCTCACCACAGAAAATGGAATTTCATAATGCATTTGCAAGCTGATGCTTTAATAAAAGAAATTGTAGAAGAGCAAGGAATGCAAAATGCAAAGACTTATACAGGCTGTGATGGTCTATAAAATGCCATACCAGAGGAAGTTCTGATAGGAATACTAAGAAAAAAATTCTTTTCTGCTCACTGCAACAGAAGGAAGGCAGATATTAGTTTTTTGAGAATTGATTTTAATTTTTAACCAATTTAATTAACTTTATTACAAATATCACCTTTGGGTTTGTAGCTTGAGCTTTTGCTTTTAGATAAGACCACAGAAGTCCTCTAAGGTGTAACATTTCAGATGTTCATATTGCTGCTGGAAAAGAAATAAAATCCTTTGCTGTAGGCTTTAAAGCACCACTGGAACTTAGAGAGTTTATCAAAGGCTGCTCTGGGTTTTAAGCTAAAAGAGGCTGATTTTGATTAGATGTAAGGAAGACGTTTTTTACAATGATGGTGGTAAAACACTGGCAAAGGGTGCCCAGAGAGGTGATGGATGCCCCATCCCTGAAGATGTTCAGGAGGGATGGAGCTCTGGCAGCTTGGCCTGGTGGAAAATGTCCCTGCTCATTGCAGGGGCTTGGACCAGGTGCCCTTTGAAGGCCCCTTCAGACCCAAACTCTTCTGTGATTCCATAACTTTGTAGCCACAGAATCTCAGAATCACTGAGGTGGGAAAAGACCTCCAAGGCCATCGAGTCCAAGCTGTGACTGATCCCACCTTGTCAAACCAACAAGAGGACAATTGCTGGGACAGCTCCAGGGGTGGGGACTCCAGCAGGGCCCTGGGCAGCCCCTTCAGTGAGTCACAACCGTCTCCATGAGGAAATCCTTCTCCATGTCCCAGCTGAAACTCCCTCAGCACTCACGGGGACCATTTCCACGGAACAGTTTCCAGCAGAACTTGCCCTTCCATGCTTTTCCTCTGGGACCACCTGTGCATTTGTCACAGTGCCCTGTGGTAACCCCCAACCCTGCTGTTCATATTCAGCTCAGATCCTCTCTCTCCCAGGTTCCTTTCGTACCCAGCCCTCTCAGAAATGTGGAGCACAGTGTCTAACACAGCTCTGGGGGCAGGATTGGCTGTTTGGCCGTTGTCCCTGCCATTTGTGGTTCCATTTGCCTTTTTTATTGGCTTGGTTCCCTGATAAGGAGGGAGAGCTGTGATGTCTGCAGCAGTGAGGGCTGAGCGTGGCACTGGCAGCAGTGCAGAGGAGGATCCAGGTGCAGGACACCTGAGAGCAGGAAAGGAGAGGCTTCTCCGTGCCCAGGCACACGGAGGTGCAGCTCTGTCCTTTCTGCACACGCTTGTGTCTGCAGAGGAGAGAATGTGGATGGGAAATGACATTTCCCGGAGTGATCCATCCTGATTCCTCACGGGGCTGCTCTGTGCTCTGCGCCGCTCACTTCTGAAAAAGGAGAGTGAACCTTGCAGAGGGTTCTTAGGGCACATTAACAGTGTCCACAAGTGCAGCAGGAGCAGAGTCCCCTGCAAATTTACAGCCTTATTTACTGCATAATAAGTTCCCAAGGGAGGCACAGGCTCAGGTGCACTGAGCCATGGAGGCTGAGAAGAAATTGGAGACAAGCAGAACTCACCGACATCCTTCGACTGATTACTCATAAACCTTGGGAAAAATACCATTTGCAACTCTGAGACAGCCTGGTTTTATCCACACAGAGCACTATTTTAACTTCATGTTAGCCTAGAAATCTTCCCATGTTGCCCTGGTAATTTATGTGATGTTCCTTTGCAGGAACAAAATTCTATCTTACACTTAACTCCTTTTGATAATTAATTCTCTCCCATCTGCTTACAGCTGGTATGGTGGAAATGTGCTGGAGTTTCCTTATTTGCTCATGCCTTGGAGTCATCTTTTAATAGAAATAGCTGTGAATTTACCAATAATTTTGAAATGAGCCTTTCTCAGTTTCTGACCAGCATATCCAAGTTCCTTGATGCAATTTTTAGTATGTTTTTAGGGGAATGAGGACTGATCTCTTTATACTATTTAATAGGAAGGTATAAACTTCGTATGTGATCCATCCTGCACTTGAAACAAATTTCTAAGAGTGGTGGAATCAGATTCACACAAACAGAAACATCTTGTCTGAGAGTTTGGCTGTTTTCTTTTCTCTGACAAACCTCACAACATTTAGAGTACATTCTTTTTGCAACCAGGCAATGTTTTTCACCTAATAAATAATTGCAGAGTGTTGCTGCTCTACCAGCTTAGTTTATTTAACACAAAATAAGGCACTCTGTGTTTCCCCTTGCCCTGGATAACACATTGTGCTTTTATGTAGGATTTCATTAAAAAAAAAAAAAAAAAAAAA